>JARHVA010001900.1:2242500-2345000 GCA_037957365.1 Torreya grandis | reverse complement strand
GATAAAATTCTAATATTTGTTGAATGCTAACTTGTTACTTGCACACTTTTCCCTTGTTTAAAGAGTATACCAGTTCTCATTTTTCATTACAATATTATTTTTTTACCTTACAATAGTCATTTTTTGTTTTTCAATTTTAGAATATCAAACTATAAGAGAATCTTTGGGGAGGCCTTTTTCATTGAGCATAACTAATAGTAATGTTTGGTGTGGAATTATGTGCTAGACATTGACCCTAGGATAATCCCTATCCACCTCTTTATTAACAATTTAACATTCCCCTAGTAGTCCAGCCTTAAAATATAAAGAATAAAAAATAAAACCTTATATGACATAATTTATGTAGAATATTAGGCTAAATATTCCTTACAAGACAAAGATTTCTTGATAAGTATAACAAGCCAGTACATTTGGCATGGACCAACATGCTTGATGTTGACCATAAGTTGTCCCAAAAAACTAAATGTTAAAAGTTAGCCAAGTTACTCAGAATCCATTAAGTTAATAATATAATGATCATGAAAACTAATTAAATGTATTTTTGAGTGCTTGAACTTGATGGTATGGTTTTTTGGGAATGATTTTAGGATCTTAAACTATTCTATGCTTAAATGTGCATCTATATTTTGTGAATAGGAACATGTTGATGGTGTTTATAACCATTCCTTAAAATAGAAATATGAATGAATGTTTCTAATGTTTAATTTATTATTACTAATGGAAAGTGTGACATAGGTCATGGATAACTTATTACTATTTTTATCTCAATACTATGTTTTTATTAAATTAGTATTTAGTATAAGGGTTTCTTTTTATCTTTAAAAACACTTATTGTGTTCATTTTTTTGATAACTCATTCAAGTTCAGAATAGAAGGATCATTAAAATCCATTTACTATATTTTTTACTGATTGAAGAAATTAGCATTAAAAGTAGGTGGGGCAAAGCTAGGATTTTTTTAATAGTGTTTATCTAAATGTATTCATTTTTTGCATAGGATTATGGACAACATATATGAGTTGCATATATATGTCTTATATGAACCATTGGTCTATATAATGGTCCACTATATTTCATCTTATTACAATCTATATAATGCCATACATCTTGCTTGCATCTATAATACCCTGTACATTCTATATAATGGTCTAATATTGTACATCTTACTACATAAATGAAAGGAACTAATGAACTAGTTATTGTTTGCCTTAATATGTTAATAATAGATGTTATCCCAACCATGAATGTGAAAAAAAAAATTACTTAAGGCCCTTTAATGATTTTTGATATTTAATATTGATAATGAATAATGATAGGCCATTATATAAACTGATGGGTCATTGGTTCCTTTCTTTTATGTTACAAAAATGATTATTTTAGTGATTACGAGAAGGGTATCCCCAAATGCTCAAGATAATACTTAGTATTGATAATGAATAATAATATACCATTATATAAAATGAGGGTACTAGTTCATTGGTTACTTTCCTTTATATAAAAATATGAACAATGAAATAAATACAATAGGGGTCAAAATTCTAAACATTCAAATTCCTTTAATGTATAAATATAGAATATAAATGCATTGATTTGAGCTTCCTTTATATATATTATATTTGAGAATGATATATTGAATGTAAATGGTATTATACAAATAAATTATAGAGGACTACAAAGTAAGTTAGTCAAACATTAGTCCATAAATCATGTAAAATGCATAAAGACCTAACTAACTAAGCCTATTCATTCCTATGGGAATTACAAAGGATAGAAAGAAACAAATGAAAGAAAACAAACATCATATTACCTTCCCAAATGGATTCACCATACCTATGTGGCTCAAAACCATGTTCTCCCTTGATCAAACATCCTTGTCTTTGTCAACAAAGGTGGAAAACTCTTCCAATGTCTCAAGAACACTCCATAAAACCTAGTTTCATGATTCTAAATCACTAAACTAGCCTATCAATGAAGCTTGCAACTAATTATAATGGTCTATTGGATTGTATTATGGCAGGAATTATACATAATAACTTATCATTTTATCATAAATCAAGCTTAAAATTCATGTCCATGGCCTCTATATATATATATATATATATATATATATATATATATATATATATATATATATATATATATATATATATATATATATATATATTTTGAGATTGGTTAGGATCAACCATGAACATCCATCTCAAGATTGAGATATCTGGCCATGGATAATCCTAATATTTATAATTAAAATCATAACTATCCTCAAGATAAATAAACATTAACTAGGCATGGGTGACCCATAATCCTGATATTTTATACACTTATGACTTGATGGATGCCACCCCATAGATGATGTCAATAGGTGATGCAGATATTCTAAATCAATTTTACATAAGGAGATATTCAAAAATATCTATGGAATTATTAATTAAACTCTTAAATTAGATTAATTAGCTTAATTAATTTTAATCAAGTTTAGTGAAATTCTTTGGAAATTGGTGCACAATTAACCAAAATGGTCAAAAAGTCATATTACTAGATCATAATTTAACTAGAGAGGAACTGAAAGGAGATGTTAGATGAATTGAAGTTGTATTCCTATTTAGGATTTTTACAGCACCAAAGAACAAAGGTATGTGATGTGTACCATTGAATTAGAAGTAAAGAGTGATCAAAACACTAAATGATAAAATTGTCATTTTGACTCAAAATAATCTGATCAAAATTAGTTATCCCATAAAATGCATTGCCCTATTTAGGGATACTTTGACCTAAACTAGCACTTGTAAGTGATAATTTTGAACCACTTAAATTATTTTATGGATTTTAACCTAAAATATGCATTTGAGTGTAATTTGAGTAAGATTAACAATTTGAACACAAATGGTGTTAGGAATTGAATGTTTAAAATTTGCCCCTATTTGAGAAGGCATAGAGAGACATTTAGGTGAAGCAACATCTTTTCAAAAATAAAATTTCAAGAAGAAATTGGAACAGACCCATGATTCCCCGTCGAGAGGACATACTAGGATGGAAGAAAAGGATGGACTCTCGAAAAGAGAGAGAAAGTGAGAGATTAACCCATAGAATAGATCACATCCAAAGAAGATAATGCTTGAAAATGTGATTAACATCAATGATCAAAATATAATTAGGAGTATAATAGTCCCCAAAAATGAGGGGAATGGGAAAGATATAATCCATATATATATATGGGACACACTTTAAATGTACCCAATTTGAGAGTACAAGATGTATGCTTATGAAATTGATCAATCTCAAGATAAGTTTCACACTAGAATATTGCCATTATGGGTGTTAGTGTGGAGAGCTTGGAATTAGAGGAAAAGAGAGAGTGTTCTGCTTTAGAAAGGGAAGCACCACTAAAACAGGGTCTCTAAAAAGACGTTAATAAGAAGAACTCTAGTGGATCAAATGTGATCATGATAAAATATTTTAGCAGTAGTACGGCAAATGTTGATCATTGATAAAGAATAAATAATGATTTTCCCCTATAAAGCTAATTTGATTTTGATATTATTTATATGGTGGTCCCCAACATGGGCAATTGGCAAGAAAAATAGCTCAAGTATATAACCCAAAAGATAGGTTAAAGTAAGTATGCATAAATATACATGCGATGGGGTAATGGCTTAGAAAACCATATAAAGCCAAGCTTATGAGAATACACAAAGTGATGAGAGAAAAACAATGACATGACAATTGCTCCCTAATTAAAGAGGAACAATGATAGAAGAAATGGTGGAAGAGAAGAGAAATAAAGGTGTTATCGAAGCTGACTCTAGATGTATAAGACAAGTGGACGTTGCCTACATATTTATATGGATGCATGTTCTAACATGAACTTCAGGCCAAATGTAGTTCTCCTAGGAAATGGGATAGAAGAAAAATGATGATTAGACTAGCATGATTAATGTTATAGAAGAAATGGAAGATGCAATAAATAATGAGAATGGTTGAGTAAACAAGAAGATAATGAGATGAGAAAGAATGATCTTCCAAAAAGGCAAGTGTATGGGATAAGATGAAATGAACTGGTGTTTTTTTTCTTTCAAAATGGAAAGAGTGTATCATGGTGGAATGAGAATATATAAATGTATAGAAGTGTGAGACAATGTTTTTATTCTTTAATGGATTATGTTCTTATGTTTTTGGTATTTTCAAAGTATTTTTAATGTTTTTGGTGTTTTTTGGATAAAATATGCACTAGGTGGGACCATCTGGTCAAGGAGATGGATGTCTTGAGAATAGAGGCTCTAATAAGATAGCTAAGTCAGTAACAACAGCCCATGCTTGTAAATAAATGAGAGTGAGGATCTTGATAAAATGATAATTAACAACAAATTTGATATAGAATAATGTGAAACTTGAATTAAAAAAGAAGTATCTGCATTCACCTATCTATAATAGTGTAACAATGGTCTAGAACTAAGAAGATGTTTTTTTCACTTATCTAAAGCTACACAATAATGTCCTGGTTGAACTACTTTGTAGAACTACTACTGAGTATGTTCATAATGTTCATGAGACATAATCAAGATCATAATTGGTCAAGGGATAAAAAGTGTTCAAGCTTATAACATGATTTAGACATAATAAAGAATATGCTTCTTAAAGAGAGCAATCTAGAATGGGATGAAGAGTGTGTTCAGAGTGCCAAGGATTTGAAGCCTTTACTATCTAGAATCATGAAAAGTGGAATAGGATAGTATAAAATTCATTCAAGGTAAGATAAAAGGGTGGAATAAAATTACGTCAACATAAGTTGCCCCCAAGTCATGGGTCTTATAAATAATGGTTCAAAGTTGTTCATGCATATAACATCTTAAGGTTTATGATGTTCATGGGATCTATAAGTTTTTCAAAATTAGTTTTAGCCATTTGATATACTCTTGATCCATAGTTTTCTGTGACAATATATGGTCCTAACCAATTAGGTTGAAACATGCCTTTTTTTTTGAGTTCAACATTCATATTATTCTGGTTCTCTTTCAAAACTAGGTTTCCAATCTTAAACACTCAAGGGATTATGCATTTGTTGTATCTCCTCCACAATATATTCCTATAAGCCTATATGTTTTCAATGGTATCCAAATGTTTACCATCAAGAAGTTATAGTTCTTGTAGTCATGAGGCTTGATAGTCTTCATCATCCTTAATGTGTTCCAGTGATATTATTATTGATGAGATCTCAATCTCAATTGGGATGATAGCTTTAGATCCAAAAACAAGGGATTATGAAGTATCTCTAGTTGGGTTTCGATGATTGGTTATATAATCCTAAAGGGTAGGAAAGAGTTTCAAGTGCCAATTATGGCCAACATTATTGGCAATATTCTTTAAGATGGATAGAATGGTTTTATTTTATGCCTCAGCTTGTCCATTGCCTTACAGGTTATATGGAGTAGATTTCTTGTGCTTGATCTTGAATTTTTCATAAAGAGATTTCATATCTTGGTTCCCAAAGGATCCACCATTATCAGATATAATATGGAATGGGATGTCATATCGATAGATGATATGTTAATGAATGAATTTAAATATTTGTTTCTTGATAACATGAGTGAGAAGAATGGCCTCAATCCACTTGCTAAAGTAGTCAATTATAGTCAAAATGTACTTATGGCCAGCTGAAGATGTTAGGTTAATTTTACCAATGAGATCTAGACCCCATGTTGAGAATGGCCATGGTGTTGTGATTAGCTACAATGGTAAGGAAGGTGCATGTATCAAGTTGCAATGATGATGACAAGGAACACACTTATTTACATAATTACAAGCATTTGTCTCTATTTTGGACCAATAATAGCCTATTCTAAGGAGTTTCTTTGCTAGGAATATGCCATTAGTATGGGCCCCACACATTCCTTCATGAACCTCTTTTAGTGCCAGTTTGGATTCTCCCAAAGATAAAAAATGAAGAAGTGATCCATCATAGCCATTTAGATAAAGCGTGTTTTCAAAGAGGATATAACATGTTAAGTGATGAAGGAATAGGCTTTTTTGTTATTGGAAAGGTTGACAGAAAATACGTGACTATGTAAATAGTTATAAAAATATTGATACCATGGTAGCTCAGGTGAGGGATTGGGATCATTAATGGTGCATATCCTCTCTAAATTTGATAGAATATGTGTCAGCTAAAGAATATTTTCAATTAGGAAATGATGCTCTTTATCACTATCATACATTTGAATCATGGAACCAACTGTTTCCATGGTGTCAATGGATCTGTTGTTGACTTATATAACTTGCTCAAATTGTAGAGATTTAAAATGTGTTTTGAGGTTATCAATAATTCGCTTGTAAGGAACAAGCTTATCATACTTTGTTTGATACTAGTTAGTTGTTTGATTTATGATTATCTATGAATATCCATAGACCTTTAAGCTTTTAATATCCCATTTTATATCAAGACTGAGTCCTATAACCAATGCCTTATATTTAAGCATATTATTTGTATAATGAAATTGTATATAGAATACTTTGGGGATTAGATCCCCCTATGGCATGATCAACAATAAGCCATCTCTAGACCCTCAAGATGTGAAGGATCCATCAAAATAGAGTGTCCATTGTTCAAGTTCTTGTGATGCTTGTTTTATCATAATGAAAGAATCATCTAAAAGGTCAAAGTTGAGAGGTTGAGTGGCCTTAATAGGATATTCTGCAAGTTGGTTAGTAAGAACTTGTCCTTTGATTGCCTTTTGATTTTGGAACTCAATATCAAACTTAGTGAGGAGCATAATCCATTATGCCATGCATCCTTGAAGAATTGCTTTAGATAAGAGGAACTTGAGAGGATATTCCTTGGTGATAACAATAGTTTTGTTATTTAGTATATAATGTCATAATTTTTGAGTGGTGAACACCATATCTAAACATGCCTTCTTAATAAACATATAATTGCATTCATAGGCTACTAATGTTTAGCTTAAATTATAAATAATGTGTTACTTACCATGTTCATCTTCCCAAGCCAAAAGTGCCCCTAGTATATGTTTAATGGCTGATATATAAAGAAGCAGTGGCTTTCTTTGTGTTGGAGGTCGTAAGACTGGAGGATTGTCCAAGTATGTTTTAAGGCTTGTAAATGATATCTGACAATCTTCATCACACTGAAATGTTACCCCTTTCTTTAAGAGATGGGTAAATGGGTGGCACTTATATGCCAATTGAGAAATAAACTTGCATATAGAATAGATATCTCCTTATAGACGTTGTACCTATTTAAGATTGTTTGGTGGAAGCATTTGAATAATAAAATTAACCTTTGTAGGGTCTAATTCGATCCCTCATTATTATACAATGAACCCTAGTAATTTTCTTGATGTGACCCCAAAATCACATTTCTTAGGATTCAAGTGGACTTCATATTCACAAAGCCTCTGAAATATTCTTCATAGAATGTCAAGATATCCAACTCTTGTTTTCCATTTTGATAGTATATCATCAACATAGTCCTCAACAATATCATGCATCATGTAATGGAAAATAATAGTCATTACATGCTGATATGTGGCTCCAACATTATTCAAACCAAATAGCATGACTTGGTAGTAGTATGTCACACATGGAGTGGTGAATGTGGTCTTATGCTAATCTTTAAGGGCTATCTTGATCTGATTATAACCAAAAAATCCATTCACTAAGTATAACATCTTGTACCTAGTAGTTGATTTGATGGTCATGTCAATGTTAGGTAGAGGAAATCATCTTTGGGACATGCTTTATTCATATCACAAAAATTAGTACAAATACGTATGCCTGGGGTCTTTCTACTCACTGGTACTATGTTGGAAACCCATTTATAGTAGTCCATTGGTATAATAATATTTGCTTCTAATAACTTTTCCAACTTAGCCTTAACTAAATGTGTGATGTGTAGATGTATCTTTCTTAATTTTTTCTTGATTGGTTTAGCATCAGGGTGAACAACAAGATAATGCACAACTAAATATGGGTCCAAACCTAGCATGTCTGAGTATGCCCACGTGAATATGTCTATATAATCCTTAAGAATAGATATAATATGTTCATGTTCTAATTAACTAAGGGAAACTCCAAGATAAATAATTTTGGGATCCTCATGGGTTCCTAAATTCACTTCCATTATGTTCTCCACAACGAGTGTAGATCCATCCTCTAGAATTGTAGGTAATGTATGGTTGTGATGATTTTCCTCTACTATATCTTCTTTTAATTCTTCCTAAATATCTAGATAATATGAAGAATCAAAATCTACCTTCTCAAGTAAAGGTGAATTGGTAAAAACCTCTAAAAACTCAAGAGCAAGATGCTCAAATATTTGATGCTATTCTGAAGAGATGCTTATACTAGCTATGAAACTTGGGCTAGATGGACTTTTGATGTCCTGAGGGGATGATCAAACTTTCCCACCTAAGAGCACTTGAAATAGGCTTTCACTCAAATGCTTGTCTTTTTCTTTACTTTTCCCCTGATCGACAAGTGCCTTAAAGAGGTTTTCACCTAAAGATCTCAATGTTTTATCTTTATTATGACCAAGAAAGTTTGTATACTATCCAATGTAGGTAGAATGATGTAATGAAAAATCAAAACCCTGCTTATGATCACCATTGGTGAATGCATCTCCTAATCCCATGCATTTTACAATTGATTCTTCATTTTAAAACTCATCGAGGAATATGACCAAATTTGGATGGTCCCAATCTATGATTTCAAGACGAAAAATGCATAAGTTATAGTGAGGGTTTGCTTTAGGATAGGAAGTGTCAATGGTAAATATATAATGTCCTAATTTAGTAAGGGAAGTACCACTAAGATGGGTTTTTACTTCAAGATGAGAAGCTCCAATAGGCATTATAGTCAATATGTATTTTAAATCAAATAAATCTGAGTCAACAAGCTCATCAAAAAATATATAATGGGATGTTGTGTCACTATTAGGAGTCTTTTTACTAGTCACTTCAGAAGAGTCACTATCAAATATCATGAGGTCATCCTTTGGTGGTTTAAATCTGAGACCATGACTCCAATTGACAACTCTAGCTGATAAGGGCTCTAAAATTCCTTGCACCATGGGCAAAGGCCTTTCCCTGTATATTCAACATGATCCATTATCTATTAGGTATAGGATACTTTGGATTTTGAAAATAATTATCAAGGCATTTATAACATAACCAATCTCCCTCTATAATATCCTCTTGATCTTTATTTGGTGCGATTTTAGGTACAAAAATCACAAGAGGTTTTGGTTATTTTTTCTTTGGTTGCCAAATTTCATTAGGTCTATTAGGAGTCTAGGAAGATTTAGGCTTACTAAATGTTTTAGGGGATATTGGTAATTTTATAATATGGAGTAAATCCTTTAGATGGTATGTGGAAATAGATACATCTTTAATAATAACTTGCTTAGCTAGAGCTACAGGAAATGGATCGACTGAAGTGGAGGCTAGATCACTAGGTTCTATATAACTAGATGGAGATGGATGAGAAATGATAGATTTGTTATTTTTTTCAATGAATTCAGAACCTATGCAATAGTTATAATTACAAAAATATACTTCAATATGTTTTTAGTATTGATATGGTTACTAATCAATAGGAATATTAACCTCGATCCCATCATGGGGAAACTCAAGGCATTGGTGAAGAGTAGATGGAATTGCCTATACTTCATGGATCCAAGGATGATAAAAAATTATGTTATAAGGAAGCTCAATATCCATAATATGGAATAAGGTGTGATGAGAAATAGACCCAACCATGACTGGGAACTAAATTGTACCAAATGACTCCCTCTCAACATTATCGTAAGCCTTGATTGTAATAGTTTCTAGATGAATGTCTTTATCCATATAGCCCAATCATCATACCAATTTAAGAGATATAATGTTAAAAAAAAAAAACCATTATCTATAAGAACCCACTTCATCTTGTGATCTACAATGATTATCTTAATGTATATTGGTTTATTATGGTTTAGGTTGAGGGTAGACATGTCTTTTTGATCAAATGTGATTTGCAAAAATGAAGATAAGTGTCCAACTAGGTTTTGGACCTTATCAAGGTTTATATCATTAGGCACAATATAATCTTGAAAAAGTTTGTTGAAGATGGTTTTATAGACATTATATGTCCCCAAGATTTCTAATATGAAAATTTGTGTATGGGTTTTATCTAATTGATCCATTAGACTATAAAGACTTTGAGTTGTGGATTGAACTATTTTAGCCTTTGTTGGGATAGTATTTAACTTCGTAACCATTAGCATAATTTTCTTATTGGGTTTTATGGAAGGAGTGGGTGAAGGGCCCTAGATGGTAACTCGTAGGCATCTAGTTGTGACTGCACAACCTAGAGATGGAAAGGAATTATTATAATTAGAAGAGGAAGCCAAATGGCCTTTGATGGTGACTTGCGAGTGACTAACTGTATTGGTACAATTTTGGGTCAATGAGGAGCCTTTATAATTAGAAAAAAATATTTTTGTTTATAATTAGTAACTTATGTAAATGTAGTCATAACATGATTATGTAAAACAACACGTTTATTACTAGTGGGAGAGGGTGTTGACCCTATAATGATGGGTCCTGTGTTGTGAAGAACATGAGATTGGCCACGTGGTTTCATAGTAAAAGTGGTAATGTTGGCTACATAAATGCATCCCATAGTATTATAATAGTCATAAGGTACATTTTTATAAGCCACATTGTTAGTATGGGAATTATGATCTCAATTATGCTCATTATGATTTTGACCTCGCTATTGGTTCTGATTCTACCTCTATCCTTGATTTTGACCATTTTTATTATTTCTTGGTGGTGGTGGATCATGTCAAGGAAAGGGGTCTTTGTATATTACCATATCTTGATTTATGTCCTTATTAGGGGGCAACTTAATTTCTAGCTCACCACTTTTAATAATGTCCCTAATAATATGTCATAATTAAACACAATGATATGCACCATGACTAGCAACATGATGAAAGTTACACCATTAGTTCTATTTTTACCAATTTGGTTTTGGTTGATCTTGAGGAAATGTCCTTTTTATTAGCCATACAATTAAATTAGCTATAATAAGATTTTGTAACACTATTTCAATTGATTCTCCTAATTTGCTAAAGACTCAAAATTTATTATGAAATTTCCTTCCTAAAGGTTGTCTTTGCAAAGTATGTAACGGATTTGGGGGAGTTAATTGTACATTTGGAGGAGGAATAACATGTACCATTTGTACATTTCTTATTTTAGTCACCCCATTTCCAACCATGTTGTTATTTTTTCTAAATCCTTTAGGCTTATCCTTCATAACTATTTGAACTAGTGATTTAGTCTAATTAGATGCTTGACATTGCATAAAAATCTTAAAAAGGCCCTTAGAAATAAAATCCTTCTCAATTTATACTCCTTTGTCAATAATTTATTCAAATGAGTTAGCACAAGCTAACCATAGATTATGTTCAACTTCAAGATGAAATTTCTATGCAAAGATATCAGTGAACTATTTATCTAGCAAGTTATGTTAAAAGTGGCCTACCAATGCTCTCCACCTTTACAGATATGTGACAAAACTTTCACCATCACACTAATTGGATATGTATAAGTCAAAAATATTTAATTTATTTTCTGTGTTATATGATAAATGGATAACAATTTTTTTTGATAAGTCATTGCAATCTGCAACTAATCCCTAAATTAGTTTAAGTAGCCAATCACGAGCTTGTCCTGCTAAACTTCATGAAAATATTCGTACTAAGTACTAAATACTATAAGAAACCTCTTGACATAAGATAAATAATTCTTGTATATGCTCACATGGATATCCTTCTCCTTTGTACTTGTCAAATTTGGGTGCCTCAAAATGAGGTGGAGAGGGGTTTTGGAGAATAGATAAATCAAATGAATATGGGCATATCTCACCAAATTTGTACTTTTTGAATCTATTATTCATCTCTAATATTTAAATAATTTCCTTCATAGAATTCCATTATTGCATGTTTGGTGCATTTATGGATTGAATAAGATGTTGTTGAGGTGGAATGTGCCCCTAGTTTTGTTTTTGTTGAGGTGGAATGTGTCCCTAGTTTTGTTGTTGTTGGGGTTGAATATGCCCCTAATTTTGTGTGGATCTATAGGGAGTGTATACATTTTGATCCATAACTTGGTTATGATTTACTCCTTGAGTTGAGAATATAGGCCATTGATTCTTGGATTGTAAAATATTCCTTGAATTTGGTTGTTTTGTACTTTGTTAGTTTTGGAAATTTCTATGTTTATTTACAATTTTTTGTGTTGGTTAAAAATAACTGACCAAATTATCTGGAGGGATTTCCTCAGTTTGAACTAAATATTTGGGTTTTTGAGTTTTTAAAGTAACAAGAGGTTTTTGATGATTGAATAATGTATGTTTGATGTCAAATGGAACGCTTTGTAAGGTCTCTTATGAATTTAACTGTTGATTTAGATTACCTTCATCCACTATGGTAATGTATTCATCTAATATTTGTTGCATACTTTCAACCAAATTTCCTTGTTCTTTCAAAGCATCATTGTGAATTGAAATGGAAACTAGGGAGTTAGTTAAGTCTACAACAAGTTGATTTACATATCATTGACTTATTATCTTGATCTTATTTATAAGATCTAGATTTGTGGGTTTTGACTCTATTTGTATTTATTTTCCTTTTTTAGAGGAAGAAGTTATGTCTATTTGTGAAAAATCTTTTTCTTTCTGTCATTGTTCTCCTTCTCTAACTAAGGTATGGAATTATTCTATAGGAAAGTTAGAAGGTAGTCTAGCACCTAATTCTATCAATTTAAGAAGGACTTCAACTTGATCTTTTTGGGATTGATATTCATTGCAATCATCTTCAGATCCTACTATTTCAAGGATGTGATAAAAAATAATGGGGTTATCTTGACCATCATAAAATTGCTCATATTCATAACTAAGTCCATAAGAAGCCCCACTATGAGTGAACCTTTGAGTCATGTCTAAATGAGTTATTCTATGTGTTGACTAACTTTAGACCAATTCTTAGCAACCTAACAAAGTATGCTTTGGATCTCTTTTAAATAAATAACCAAGGTACCAATGAGACTATAAGAGAGGGTGGTTTGAAAACATGAAAAATATAGAATATTTGGTTCATGAGTTTACTCAACCTTTGTTAAATTTGAAATTGTATAGATTATAAGAGGGTAAGGTAATTCAAAGATCCAAGGTGAAAACTAGTACACCAAAGCCTAGATCTTTGTGATACACTCGTACTATAAAATCTTGTTTATAATTTGACAAGTTGACCCTAGAAGTTTAGAGGAAAGCTCTCCAAATTATGAAGAAGACAAAATGGACTAATAAAATAATGATGTAAAAACATATGTGAATCACTAAGTATAAATCTTGGACCAAATAGGTTGCACAACATCGTCACATGGTTCCAGTAGGATAAAATATATTCTAAGAATCAACACATGAGTGATATGAAAGATGACTTGAATCTACCAAGATGATAATGTGATATTGAGTCTTAATAAATGACCTTCAATCCAAATGGAAAATTGAACCCAAGTTAGAATAACTTGAGTGCGCCAATGGTGAACCCAGACACACCAACCCTTAGAAATAAAAAAAGTTCAATTTCAAATGTGGATTATGAATGAAGGATTTTAAAAAATTGATTAAAAGATCTAGACTCAATTGGGTAGAATTAATGTGCCAAAGTGGATGACATGACACAAATCTTTTGATAATAATTTGAATAAGCAAAAGATGAATTTTCCAATTGGAAAGCGTTACTCCTCCCTTGCTCAAGAAAATTGAGGACAATGTGTTTTGGTTAAGTTTAATGAGTTAACAAGTAATTTTAGACAAAAATCGAGACAAAATAAGCTACTAACAAGGTATGGTAAAGTGGGGTCAATTTTGTCAGTAGCTTATTTGGTCATTAAGCTATAGAATACCTTGTTAGTAGCTATATGATCAAAAACTTGCTTAATGACCAAATAAGCTACTGACAAGGTATGCTTAATTTATTTATCATTCTAGGGGAATAAATTGTAGAATTAATGTCACATCAAATGATGTAAAAGACAAGTAAAAAATTGGGTAACCATGGCATTGGCTAGTTATAAAAAGGTCTAGTCCTTTTTACAACCACAAAATCCTGTTATTTGCTCAGTGTAGTGCAATGTCCAAATGTAGATACATCCTATGTGCAACTGCAATTAGTATCTAAATGAAGTTAATGTCGAGAGGTGAAACCCTAGGATAAAACATCCCTAAAGAACTAATGGAAGGTAATGACTTCCTCCTTTCAAGCCAAGTTTGCATAAAAATAAATAAAACATGAAATAGAAACACTTTAGGGTCATTTTCAATATCACCCAAACTTTAACAAGTTTTTGGGGAGTGATTTAGATGACATTATTTCTAAGCCTTGGACTAGGTGTTTTGTAATAGGAATTGTTCTTTCGATTCCAAAGGTTCCCTGAAGGGGAAAAATGGAAGAGAATACACATAGCATCCCTCTTTTTTCCAAAAAAAATCTAACTTAAACAACTAAGTAAATATAAAAAACTTGGAAAGGTGTGTTCATTTTTAAGCCCAAATGGAAAATGAGGTGGTGTTCATTTGACCCCTTGGTCTTAGTTGTAAATTTGAAAACTAATGCTAAAAAACACTTATTTAAGCACCTTAAATTTTACTTTAAGCACCAAAATAATGTTCCTAATTCATTTTAAAACATGTAAAATATGTTCTAAAACATGATTTATCAACCTTGAAATCTGTTAATTACCTGTTTACCCTTAAGACATCACCCCAAAAGCAAATATGTTAGATTAGAAACATTTTAAATATATTTTTCAAATTTTGTAAAAAAATATGAAACTTGAAGCTAAAATAATGTCAAATTATGAAAATTTATGAGAAAACATGTGGTTTTAAAAAAAAAATCCAAAACGGAGTCCGTATGACCCCAAACCAAACATTTTAAAATGGCCTATTTAGCTCTCGAGTTTATGTTTTTAAGAAAAAAACAATGTCTGACGGTGGTTATATGATTGACGTAAGTTACACTTACTAAATGATAATGGTTATCTAACCAATATTGGTTATACCAACAGTGACTAATGATGATATGCCAATCGATGATGGTTTTACTAACTGATGACAATTCCTATGTGAACCTGTGACAAAGAAAAGCCACAAAACAATGTTAGAAAATAAAATTGAAAGAGTTTTAATTATCCAATTGAAGATTTTAAAGTTTTATAATGGTCTTCTTCATGTGTGGGATGCTTCTTATCCCACCAGGCATGCCAAGATGTAGAGTGGATTACAAAGCAAGTTAGTCAAACATTAGGCTTTAAATCATGAAAAATGCATAAATAACTAAATAATTAAGCCTGTATATTCCTATGGGAATTAAAAAGGATAGCAAGAAACAAATGAAAGAAAGAAAACATCATATTACCTTTTCAAATGGATTCACCATTCCCATGTGGCTCAAAATCATGTTCACCCTTGATCAAGCATCCTTGTCTTTGTCAACAAAGGTGGAAAACTCCTCCAATGTCTCAAGAACACTCCATAAAACCTAGGCTTATGATTTCAAATCACTAAACTAGCTTATCAATGAATCTTGTGACTAATTTTAATGGGCTATTTGAAAGGATTGTGGAGACAATTCTGCATAATAACTTTGCATAAATCAAGCTTAAAATTCATGTCCATGGCCTCTTAATTTATAAATTGTTGAAATTGGTTAGGATTAACCATGACCATCCATCTCAAGATTGAGATGTGTGGCCATGGATAATCCTAATAATTTGAGTTAAATTCATAAATATTCTCAAGATAAATAAAAATTAAAGAGGCATGAGGGGCATTAACTACGCATGAGTGACCCATAATCCTGATATTTTATGCACTTATGGCTTGATGGATGCTTCACCATAGATGATGTTACTAGGTGATGCAGATATTCCAAATCAATTTATCATAATGAGATATTTAAAATTATCTATAGAATTATTACTTAAGCTCTTAAATTGGATCATTTAGCTTAAGTAAGTTTAATCAAGTTTAGTGCAATTTTTTTGAATTGGTGCATAATTAATCAAAATGGTCAGAAAGTCATATTACTAGACCATAATTTGACTGGATAAAAACTAGAAGGTGATGTTAGATGAGTTGAAGATGTATCCTAGTTAAGGATGTTGCCAACACCAAATAATAAAGGGATGTGATGTGTACCAATGGATTAGAAAAAAATAGTGATCCAGAGTACTAAATGGCAAAATTATCATTTTGACTGAAAATGATCTGATCAAAGTTAGCTATCTCGTAAAATGCATTACCCTATTTAGGGATACTTTGACCTCAGTTAGAACTTGTAAGTGACAATATCGAACAATTTAGGGGTTTTTTTATGGATTTTGACGTAAAATGTGCATTTGAGTGCAATTTGAGTAAGATTGACAATTTCAACACAAATGATGTTAGGAATTAGATGTCTACACAAGTAAATGGTGATGATTCAAGGCATTAAAAATAATTATTTTGCATTTGTATTTGAATGTTTGACATGTTGACCTCTGCTCTTCTCACTAACCATGTATGTACACTCAAAATATGAATCCTATTGGTTATACTTCAATGCAACTTTTATTCAGGCACTCCATTGATTTCATGTTTGACTGCATGAGTATATTACCCTATGTACTAATGATTTTTTGTAATACTTACAAATTCCCTATTTATTTTATACTTAACTATACTAGTATCATTCCATATTATAATTCCCTATGTACTTATTGCCCTATTGTATGTGGTAGAATATCAGAGTGAGAGTTTTGTTTGAAGTAGTATTTGAAAATGAATGAATTATGCATTCAATGAATTCTATGTAACACATCATAATTATACAAATTATTTAAATAAATTATGCTTTGAATGATATAATATGAACTACATAATCATTAATTCTTTCTATTAGGAAATAATTCCATCAAATTAAAACAAAATATACCCTAACTAATCATTAATTCCTTCAAGCAACCAATATTAAAATGAACATAATGCATCTTTGTTCTTTAGGAATAATTATGTTCTTGTGAAGATTGGGCATGTATAATGGCTTGTTATGGGCTTGGAAAACACTTATTGTGTTCATTTTTCTTGATAACTCAATCAAGTTAAAAATAGAGAGCACTCATGAAAAGCCATTGACTGTATTGTTGACTATTTGAACCCCTTAGGGAATGCCTATTTGGTAGTGATTTTAGGATCTTTCTAAACATAGGTGGTGTATAACATAATTGTATTTATCTCTCAATTTTATGTTTCTATTAACTTAGTACACATTATAAGTGTGTTTTATGGGCTTGTAAAACACTTATTGTGTTCAATTTTGTTCATAATACTACCAAGTTAATAATATAAGGATTGTGGAAACACATTGAATTTTATCTATTCATAGACATGAAAGGTGAGGAAAACTAATCCATTTAAGGGGTGTAGGAATTAAAAATAATAAAAACTAAATTTTACTTCTCCTTGATTATTAAAATTCCTCATGACTACATTGGTGGGGCCTAACAACACCTTAATAATTATAGTTAAGGCAAAAAAACATGGTTAATACAAACAACAATGGCTAATCCCAACTAAATATCGGTAAAGTGATGGAGAAAAGGATGTGACTAGTTAAGTGTTAACATCCAACATGGCGGTCTAGACCAAAGGCACCCATTGACTATATTATTGACTGCTTTAAGCAATTAATGTTTTGGGGAAAGAGTTGGAGTTTTATTTGAATAGTGTTTATCTAGAATACAAAGGTATGGAGTTCAATTTATTTTATAGATAGAATTTACAATAATGATTATGCATTTACTAAATTATATGTAACGTATCCTAATTACACAAAATAGCCAATGTGTTGAATTGATGATTATGCCCTACATAATCATTAATTGCTTCAATGCTCAAGGGTTAGATATTCAATTATTATTATGTGTTGAATGAATAAATATGCCCTGAAAAATCATTAATTCCTTCAACCAGTTAAGAATAAAGTCAACACAAAATAGTTCCCAACTAATATTATTCTCAAGGGTTGGATATTAAATAGTGCATGAGTACAACCCATAACATCTACATATAAAGGGATTTGAACTCTATACTTTTGTATTCTAGATTTTTGTTGTAAATAATGTTTGGAAATTTGACAATTATTGGGTACATACAAACAAGTACAATTATAACCACCATCTAATTCAAATAATATAATTATTATGTAATAAATGATTGATTATGCACTAAGAAAACATTGATTCCTTTAACTAGTGAATAATATAATTAGTATAAAAAACCCAAATGATATTATGCTCAAGGGATTGATATCCATACATGTAAATAATGATTATGTGTTGAATTAATTGTAATGCACTAATAAATCATTCCTTTGTTCAATGAATACAATAGTATAGTAAATATAAGACCATACCAAATTGATATTATAACAACAATGATTATGCATGCTATACAACAATGCAGATAATGATTATGCATTGAAGGTTAATTATACAAATTATTTAGCAATGCAAATAATGATTATGTATTGAATGAATGATTATGCCCTAAGTAATCATTAATTCCTTAAATAAATTAAAAATAAATTAAAACCAAAAAAAATCCAATATTATGCTCAACATTAGATATTCAATAATATAGACAATTTTTATCTGTTGTAAATTAAAAAACCCAAATGTATTATGCAAACTAAATTGATATGACCTTCTCATAAATGTCAGACATATCATAAGGGTACAACATTAAAATCATACCAATAAAGGGAAAGATAAATTCACCTATTAGGAATTACTTATTCTATTGTTCAAAGTCCCATCTCCTCATCCTTGGTTAAAATTTCCATATTCTCCATTGGATATGTAGAGTCTCAATGGTGGGCTTTGATAAAAGAACATAAAGGTCCACAACTATTTATCCAATCATGGAAATGAAGAGGATGAGGGCAATGGGCTCCTCACAATCATACATTTTCCATTATTGATCAAGGGAAGGAGAAGTGAGGAAGGGGAGGTTCCATAGAGCTCACAAAGTATCACAAGGTTTGAAAATAATGAAAAATAAACTAAGCTTTTGATTTCATATTAACATTCCTTGTGACAACATCGGTAGGGCTTGGAGTTCTCATGGCTAAGATAATAATGATGGTTAGGTTAATGATAGTAGATGAGAAGGAGAAAATTCAATGGTTAACAGAGAAGAGAATTAGGATCATCTAGAGGTTAATGTCTAGTGTGGCAAGTCCACACCGAATAATACTTCTATTTATGCTCAATGAGTATTACATAGCAATGCCTAAAAAAGCTTGTTAGGGCATCATTTATTATTGGCATATAATATTGAATAGAAGTCGTTTCAATATATTAATTTTAAAAACTCTCGAATCTTAGTCCCATATGATTTTTTTTTCCATTTCTAAGAGGTTTTAATATAAAGTTACAGGTTCATGTTTGGGCATTGCATGTGGTCCACAAACTCAAATATTTTAAATAATGGTTGCATGGTATAAAATTTAATATTATTAGAGAAGTTTTCACACATTTACGATGTTTAATAAATTAGATACTATATATACAAAAGAGCCTATTATGTAATGTGTGTAAAATTTTAATCTATGTTAGGGTAGGTCAACATGTTAATGAATTCTAATATTTAAGTGAAGAATAACTTATTATGTTTCATTGTGAGAATGTTAATGCATTTAGTTTTATTAAGCTGAAAAAAATTAACTTAAGAATGTGATGTATGACTACAAGATTAAAGAGAGATAGTCTATAACTAATATTTCTTGATTTGGACATTCATTGATTAAAGGTATGAGATGATTTATAGGAATAGTTAAAATACTGACCAAGAGATAATGAATCACTTATGTTTTCATCCATATAGGCTATGGAATTCATTATTTATACCTAAATGGATGCCATACATATATTTGATGTTTACTAATTTAATGTTTTATTAAAAGGTTATTTATAATTTATAATTGTAATAGTTATAGATGTGTGTAATAAATTTTACAAGAGGAAGACAAAGGTATTATTCTAGTGATTTAATTTCTAATAGGGCTCTAATATTTTTTAACCATTGGAAATATTATTTATATGGATATATAGTGGTTATATTTTTTGGGGAAATTGATGTAAAATTACAAATATCTTCATGTCTAATTTGGTGAGTGCTTGTGTGTAAAGTTTCCAACACGAGACAATTTTTTTTAATTTGTTTATTTTACAAATGATTCCATATGTTGAGATGACATAAATAATTATTGTGTTCTTAAAACTATAATTTAATTAAATTTAGTCATATTTTAATGCCCAACATAATTCAATATATCTAAAATTGGATTATAAAATCAAGGAAATCAGATTCCAATCTTATTCTAGTGATTTCATTTCTATCAAGGCTCTAATATTATTCTTAAGAATCAATAATATTATCTAGATGGATACATAGTGGTTATAATTTTATTGGGAATTGATGTATAATCAATAATATCTTCATCTCTAATTTGTTAAGTGCTTGTGGACAAAAGTACCAACATGAGATAAAATGTTTTGAATTGGTTTATATTACAAATGCTTCCATATGTTTCATTGATATAGATAATGTATGTGAAATAGAAACATCATTTAATTAAATTTAATCATATTATAATTCACAAACATAATTTAGTATAGATTAAATTGGATTCTAAAATCAATGAAATTGGATTCCAATATCAATGAAAATGTTTCTAGTATCGATTGAAATGAATTTAAATATAGAGGAAATATAATTTCAATATAATGAAAATGGAATTTAATATAGATAGAAATAAATTAATATCAAATAAATTAAATGTTAATATTTAATAAAATGGATTCTTATCATATGTTTTGATTCTAATATTTTACATTGATAATAATTTTAATGTTTCATTATAAATTGAAATGTATTAATTTTCTTGAAAATAATAATTCCCATAGATGTAAATGGACTAATGGGGTCAAAATTTAGATAAAAAAATGCTTCAAAAAAAGAGCCTTAAGCTAAGTGGAATCTAAATCCAAACTTCAATGAAAAGTTTTCTTGGGAAGAAAAAATGGAAAGAAAGGTAGTAGAGTATCATGAGATCCATCCCAATCAAGAGATAAAGATATCCAAATAATGTGAGAGTTTTTGAATTTCGATCCCAAACTCAATCAAATCTAAATGTTCTTCAAGACTTTCAAATGCCCTAGTAGGGATGTTTTTGGAATCTCATCTAAATATTGACACATTTAGGCTCTGGGCTTCCAAGAGGTGGACACCAAATGGGCACCTCAATATCTCTTCCATGAGCAATGAATTTTTCCTCATTATATGTAACAATGAAGAATATTATGGAAATATTTTGGTTAGTGGACCCTATTTCATGGGTAAATCAAGACTATTCTAAAAAAATGGAATGTTAGTTTTGACCTATACCAAGAAAGAATCAATATCATGCCTATATGGGTTAGGATACAAGGACTAACATTAAATTTATGGGATGAAGATGTATTCATTAGCATCACCAAAAATATAAGATACTTATTAGCATTTGATTCTTCCATTAACAACAAAATCTGAATGGTCGATGCGAGTTTATATGTAAATGCTTATATGGATCAAGATATCCAAAACTCTATCAATTTAGACTCCTCTATTGGGAATGGAATAGAAATATATAATATGAAAAAATAATGCTAAAATTGTAACGTTGTAAGAAACTAGTTCATCTAACTATGGATTTTCCAACATTCATAAAAAATGGAAACACATTCATAATAATAAATGATAAAAATACTATGTAAGAAAACATAAAGGCCCTCAATCCTCAATAGGAGAAGGTCAAACCTCTATTACCTAGATCCTAGAGAAAAATAAACACATCCCAAGGTAGATTCTCAGTAGAACAAAAAGTATATAATAAAAAAGGATCACCCAAGACAAGACACTTTGGTCATGCCATAGAAAGTAAAGCCTAATAGAGTACAAGTTGTGAACTCCATGACAAAGAAAGTATAATTTGAGTACTCACCACATAACTTAAATTTAAAGAAAGGTATAAATGTTGAAGCAATAGACAAAGATTTCCCACTGGTGACTGAGGTAATAAATTTTGAAGACATAATATCTCCTTCAAAATTACAGCATCATGTAATTAGTAGTAATAACTTTCAATGCCTCCAACTCTTTGAATAAGAAGAGAAAAAGAGGTTCAATTCCCCAAACCAATCATGATAAATAGAAAGACAAGAATAAACATCCATCCAATAATAAATATTAGAAATCCAAATGGACTTAGCAACTTTATAAAGAATAAAAAAATTAGTCTCTTCTCTAACTCTTACAAATGACAAGGAAAAAAAAACATCACCATGGTTAAAATACAAATTTAAAAATCAGCCCAATGTAGGCATTACCAAAAAAAGGGGAAGGGCAAACATGACAAAATTCACAAATAATCAAAAATACCAAGACATGAATGGACTTCAATCTAAAATACATGAAAGGCTCCATAAACCCCTCACAAGAATTTTATATGAAAATAATTATTTGTAGAATAAGAGGAATGAATAATAATAAATGTTTAGAGATCTTTGAAATAATAAACTCCCAATTGTCACTGAAATTCAAGAAACCAAAATGCAAGAAGATGATATTAATTAAATTAAGCACATAGTGTGGAAAGAGGCCAAGATGGCATCAATTAGATCCTTTAGAGTGTCAGGTGGCACAACAACTTTTTGGGATGAATGAATGTTAACAAAAGAAATTATCCTAAAATATTCTTATCATCTAGACATCCTCTTCAAATATTATGATTATTATAATATTTGGATCCTTTCAAATGTTTATGCCCTTAACACTCCATCAACATGCAAAAGAATGTGTTATAATATCATTGCCTTTAGATCACATTACAAATAAATCAACCAGAACATCATTGGAGACTTTAAATCTCCCCTCTATTCATATAGAAAAAAGGAGGCTCTCAAATATACTATAATAACATAGAGGATGTATCCAAATTCATTTCCCATAATAATCTTTTTATGTGGAATTGAGAGGCTCGTCATTCATCTAGACTAACAGACGGATTGGAAAAAACTTGATTTATCTTTGTCTTGATCGTTCTCTCATTGACTCTAGATGGCTCATGACCCAATATTTCAATATCTCCACCCTTCCTTGAATTGGATAAAATAATGATATAATTCATTAAATTATGGAAAATAACTCCAAAAAGGACAAATCTACCTTCATATTTGAATACATGTGGTTCTCTCATCCAAAGATAAAAGAGAGGTGGGGATTAAACACCCAAGGTAGTGCCATGTATAAACTTGTTTAAACACTTGAGAATTCCAAAATAAATATCAAAACATAGAATCATAATGTCTTTGGAAATATGTTTTTCTAGATGGATAAAGTTGAAAATGATATTAAAAATATTTAATATCAAGTGGAAAATAAAGGAACGAATTAGGAACTCTACTTGAAAGACAAAATACTATTAAGTGACTACCATAACTTTGTAGCCCATGAGGAACTTTTTAGAGACTCAAATCAAGAGTAATTTGGATTAAAAGGAAGATCGAAAAATGAAACTCTTCCATATGTGTACTTTAAACATAAAATCCATAATAAGATCAATAAAATGACTCACAAAAATGGATTGGTCTATCAAGAACTCACCCAAATGAAGAAGGAAGTTATTGGATACTTCAAGAATTTGTTTGGAACTAACAATCCTATCAATAAGATCAAAAGCCAAAAGTTTCTCCATTGTGTTTCCTTTCTAATAAATGACTCTAAAAATGCTAGTATTTTAAATAAAAATTAACAAAGTGCTAAACAAATAATGTTTATTAACAACAAAGACAAGGCCCCTAGGTTCAATTGATTCACAATAGATTTGTTCAAAAAATTGTGGGAAATTATTAAGGGAGACCTGGTTCAAGTTTCTAATAAATTTTTCTTAGCAGACAAAATTTTAGGAGACTTTAATAACACTTTCATGGCTTTGATCCTTAAAAATACTGGTGCATTTTCTATCAAGGACTTTCATCCCATAAGCGTCTATAATTGTATCTATAAATTTTCATGAAAATCCTAGCTTTTTACCTTCAACATTTAACGATAAAAATTGTCACTCCCAACTATGGTAGTTTTGTCTATGAAAGACAAATCTAGGATGGAGTTCTCATGGTTCATGAAACCATGCATTATATGGAAACAAGTAAGGAAATTGGAATGATATTCAAACATCACATGAGCAAGGGATTTGACTGGCATTATTTGGATATGGTTCTATAAAATTATGGATTCCATAAACATATATGATGTCTCATTCAAAACATCATAAGCACATCATTATTATCCATAATAGTCAGTGGATCACCTGTGGGTTACTTCAATAGTAAAAGAGGAATTAGATAAGGAGATCCCATATCTCCCTTCCTATTCATAATCCTCACTAACACCCTTGGTAGGAACCTCCTCAAAGCTCTAATTAAAAGGTTTAGTCAAAGTATTTAACTCCGTTGATGGCATTCTTCACTCTCTACATCAAAAATTTGTTCATGACACCATTGCCATTGTAATCAATTCTATCAAATAAGCAAAGAAACTCAACAAAATCCTTAAATAATATGAGGAAGTTTTTATGCATAAAATCAATTTTGACAAGAGCACTCTCTTCTTCATTAATACTCCTTTACTTAGATCAAAAAAATTACAAGAATAATGGGATGTTAAATAAAAACCCTAGCTTCAATATATTTTAGAATGCCTCTCATCTCGTTTAAGATGGTTGTGCATTTACATAATCCTCTCATTCAATGATTCAAGAAAGAAATTTCTAGCTGGAAGCGAGTGTTATAGAAAAGTAAGTGTTTCATTCATGGGCCTAGTCATGTTATTTTATGTCTATCTAGGTTGGATTTATGCTTATTTTAATGAGGTACATGCCTTGACTAATCCTATGGCACTCAACATTTTACACTTTATTATGTTGGTATAACTTTACATAAGGCACAATACTTATGTTCTTTTATGAATCATAGCAAATAGGGATCATGGTCTATGTTGGGCTAATTATGCCATGGCACAACTATATTCTTCAATGGCTTCATTAGTGTAACAAAAATTGCAAATTCATGAGAAAAAACCTTTAGGGAACTTTAGATTAATACTATTTAGGTGCTTGATGTGTAACTAGAGATCTTGTTGACAAACTTAAGCATAGGTTTGTGCTTAGTCATGGGTATCATTTCGGGGTGAAGGATATTAACGATACCTATAACATTTCCTATCTCAGGCATAGGGATCATAATTAGATACAAGCACACCATAGAAGTATTATATTATAATCTCATGAGATATCAAAATACATATGCTATAATAAGGAATTCAATCCATAAAACATTTGCATAAAGATTTCATCATTATCAAATTTTAACAACATTACAAATATAAGTCAACAAAAATTGAGCATATGCTCAACTTGAACTAATAAATTCTCAAAGGCTCAAAATCAAGTTTGGGAATTACAAAGTAGAGCATAAAAAGCATCTCATACAAGTTTTAACTCTAATGGAAACAATCTAGAATCGATTCACTAGATCTTTGCTACTCGAGTTCATCTATCTCTAACTAGACTCAGCTTCCTTTCATAAATCTTCATATCATATTAGGATCATGGGGAATGAAGCAGACTGATCACTAAGCTGGAAATAGAGGTATACATTCAAAAATATCCAATATGCTCATTTTTAATAATTAGTCATTATAGGGTGTTCCCACTTCCCAATGTTGATTGATTTACAATAATCATCTACCATGATTATCAATTCCTAGGTGTACACTAAGTTGGCATGGGTCTACTACTTAGGATGAAAAGGGGCCAAATATTAACACATATAAAAATTCTAGTCCACCCTCATATTAGACTTCCATCACCTTACCTACATAAAACTTGGGTACACTCTACTGCAGTTCTGCCTTGAAGTCCTCAAAGCCATGAATTGTGAACTTGATTTCTTTAATGGCATTGTTGATCTTGATAAAGTCAGCCTTGAGTGCAAGAATGTCAATTTCATCTAATTATTTTATAGATTCCTCTATCCTTTCCTTTGATTTTATGACTCCTCCATCTAATATAACTCCTTGATCACTTGCCTTTATATAAAATTCATGGAAGAGTTCTTCTAGGTCTTGCTCTTGGGTTTTTAGCTGGGCACTCAAAGTGTTGACCAATACCATAATTTGGATGTGCTTGGCCTTATTAATAGTAAATTCTTCCTCCAATATAACATCCTTCTCCCCTTTTTCCTTTTGGAGGCATGCATCAATTACTAACACCTAGGTGGAGAAGTTACAAAATATAACATTGACATCTTATGCACCACCTTCTATCTTTTCAAAGAGGTATTCTACCTCATCAAGCTTCTTATTAAGATATTTATTTATGGGTTTCAAGGGTCCTCCTTCTCTTCCAGCGTTGGCTTCATTCATGGAAGCATCTACTCTACTATCACACACACCTTATCCGTGTCTAAAAATTTATAAGTGTTAATACCATCTGAAAGTGATGGCTCTGCTTCTTCCATGCACTCAGCCAACTACTAGAGCTTGAGTTTCATGATGTTAATATATTCATCTTCCCTTAGTTATATATTCTTCCATTTTGTAGTAAACACATCATCGATATTCTTCTTGTGTACTATGTCAAAGGCCATTTAAAGGAAGGCATTATCTAAACTTACTTGTTTATTTCCCAAGGATTGACAAGTTGGTAGTCATGCCCCTCTTATTTTTTAGTGATTTAGATTACTTTCATTGAGACCTCAAAGTGAGGCTCATCCATGTAGAAATCAAGTGTAAAAGACACTTGGTGGCACATCATCATCATGGTAGCTTTGTAGGGCATGTATTCCAACATGTAAAAACCCTTGTCCTAGGTGTACTCATATGCCTTCTCTCTATAGCTTAGCTAGAATTCTTTTTTCTTGATGACTAGTTCTATCTACTTTTATTCATCTAAAGATGGTACTAGTAATTTCTTTAGCACCTTCTTCTTACTCCTATATGGGTTATTCTTCTTCAAACTTTCCCCCTTCATTCACTTCTTCTTCCTACTTGGTGTTAGCTTTGCCATGTTGTTTTTATAGGGGTTCTTTTTGGACTTGTCCCCTTTATCCATTTCTCCTTTCTGTTGCTCCTTGACATGAGCCTCCTTAAGTTCCTTCTCATTTCTAGCCTATTATTTCTTTACACTTTCCATTTTTTCCTTTTAGGTGATAACATCACCTTCCTTATTTATAGGTGACCCTTTAGTACTAGGGCACACCTATTCTACAGCTTCCTTTGCTAGGTTAGTGTGGGCACTAGTTGCCTTTTCTGATGTTTTTTCTTTCATAGATTCTATGATAGCTAGAACCTTCTTATATTTCTATTTTTGGCCATTTCCTCCTATGACACCTTCTTTTCTACTTTCCTCTTCTCAGGTTACACCTTAAAATTTTCTTGTTCTTCTTTGTGCTTCTCAGCCTTAAATCTCTCAATCCCTCTCTTTGTCAAATGAACTTTAATCATTTATTATCTTCTCTTGTCTAGCTCCTACACCTTGTTAATATCCATGTTGTTGAGGTCAAGCTTCTTCCATACTTGTTCCCTCCTTTCCTCTTCACTTTGAGGTGGTGAGGGAGTTCTCTAGATAGATGAGGAATCATTTTTTTTGGGCACAATGTGCATGCCTTTCCATTATCCTACCTCCTTCTCCATATATTCTTTCTCCTTTTACACCTCACCTCTATGCTAGTCAGGGTGATGGTGGGCATTACAGTAGGAAACTTTGGATTTTTTCCTTCTCCTTTAAGATAGGAAAATTCCTTGGCATGAACTTCACCTACTTCTTTGTAGGGGTTGATGGAGAGGCTTTATAGCTAGAGGTGATCTTCAACTTGATGTGCTCCTTTATCTCCTCAATTTTCCACCCTTATTCTTCTTGGGAGACTTTTTCTCCTCAAATTGCATTGGTGTTCCTTCATCATTGATCCTAATGGGGAGGTCCTCAGTCTTATCAGTGTTTTGGCCTTTCTTCCTTGAATTCATCTCATAGAATATCCTATGAATGTGCTCGAGCATGGTTTATTCTTGAAGGGGATAAATGTTTATGTAATCCAAAACATCCTCATTGTCCTTAGTTGATTTTCTCATTAGGTGCACAAAACAACACCACAACCTATTCCTCTCCATGTCTAATTCCCTTATTGGAATATCCAACTATTATACATTCAGGATCTTTCAAAATGTATCCTTGAATTATTTGGCTAGGAAAGCATATCTAAGCTTTAACTAGCCTAAATTATTACCATCACTCAATTCCAAGTGCACCATGTATAAGTGTTACATAAGGGCAAAGATCATCTTTCCATACATGATCTCGGGGATCTCTTGGGGGATTTGCATCTCTAGATCAAATCATTCTATGTACTTATCACACCAATCCATCACTTGAGGTTTTTACTTTATGAATAAGGAAAAGGAGCAAGGGAAATCCTTGTAATTCTACATTGGGAAGTCATTGTGTTTTTGAAAAAGATAGAGATAATCCTTATCCCCATCTAGTATTATGATCTCCTACATGACTATTAAAATTAGGATGTACCCCCACCTAAATGTCCCCTTTGTCATGTGGTAATGCAATACATTATTTAAAAACTCTTCTACTATAAATTTTGAAATATTAAACTTTACACCCTACTCCATATGATAGGTGATGTAGAGGTAAGTTTTGGTGATGTCACTCCAATGATCATCAAGGATATCTTTCAAACTTATGAGGCATACTTACATCCTCATACCAAGTTCCTTTTAGTCTTTAATGGGGAATGTGAATCCCACTTGTAATAATTTAGGATATTTGTAATGTGCTCCTCCTCTTCATCATCACTCACCATCTAGTGACTATATTTTTTAGCATCTACGAGCCCTATTATCCTTCCTATCAGACACACCAAAATCCTCATGATCCTCACTAAAAAATATATGTAGTATCCATAGACTCATGAAAGATGGAACTGCATGAGTTCCTGTAGGTTTAAAAAACATGACAACTGATAAAGTTGAGTTACACTAGAGGGCGTCAATCTGTCTCAGATAAAGACATCAAATAATGTTGTGTAGTATTCCATTTTTTTCCTATATCAACCATCAAATCTAGTGTTAAGTCTTACACATGACTTGAGGTATGGTGGTTATATTCCTTCAATTGGTAGGTGTGCATAAAATAATTCCAATGTTCCCCTATTAAGACTTTAAGGGTAAATTTCATCACCTGATGTGACATCTTCATCAGCACCTTGGTTTTGACTTATGCAATGTTGACTCCTTCCATCAGTGGTGTTATTGTTCTTGTAGTGGCCGATAATATGCACACCCACTTATATATTATTCAAAATACTATGGAACTAATCCATTGCACTTTTTTTACCATTTTTAATATACCTATGTTGATTCATGATAGGTTTAGTTTTCCAAAACATCAAATGGTTATTAACATTTTACAGTCATGAGGTCTCTGACTATACCTTTAGCCTTCAAGTTTTGTGAGCCATTAATGGTGACCTAGGCATCAACTCTCTTTTATTTTAATTCTTTCCTATAGAAATATCTCCCAATACCTCTCTACACTAGTTTTGATATGAAATTAATTTATCCTACTTAAGAGTCATTCAATTTTGGTGCATGTAGGTGCTCAAATTCTCATTCTAGTAGGGTTGTTTGTGCTTCAGCTTTTTTGCTCAATAGTTTCACTCCAGTTTGATTTAAGTCTCATGTTTTCACAAAGTTTTTAACCTCACAAAATTGTCCACTTTTTATTTTATACCCTACCTTCAAATACCATCTTAATTATGGTTCATTCATGGTATGGTGGTGCTTGAACTCCTTGGGATTTAATATTCCCCATAAAATCCACAAAAGTCTTATATTATATGTGCATTCAATATAGATATTTTTACGTCCACCACCACCACATTAAATTCTACAAATTAATTTTTGGTGAAGTGATGTGTAGTTTAAATGGTCACTTCTCATCTTCCTTTGGGTGGATTCAATCTTGTCTTAATTATCTTCTCCTATGATTTGTTCTCTTGGCAAGACCTTTGCCTTCAATATGGTAACCTAAGCACAATGCCTCACATGCATGTGATTCAACCTCCTCTATACCGTTTATTTTTTCTATAAATTATTCGATTTCAAGGATGATTGTCTATCTTGGTGGATTTCAATATGGTTTCATCTTCTTGTCTTGGCCTTTCCTACCCCATTCAAATCCCTTATGTTGTCCCTCTAACACTTGATTCTTCTATTCTAGTTCTTTTGTGCATGATCATGTTGTGTGTATTTACTTTCTCTCTTGAATATGATTATTTTATACATCTTCACTTTTTCTCTTTCACATGATCATGTTTTGAATCTTCACTTTCTTCTTTTGACCTCTGACATGTGATAAAATGATGCACGTTATTTTGGTCTTTGAATTATTATGCATTAGCATACTATGCATTTTTGTCACATGTATCTTATTTATTTTAAGTTTGGAAACCTCTTAAAATCCAAAAATTTAGGTGTTTATACTTAAGTTCTTAGAAATAAAATGGATTTGACTCACCTGATTAGCATTATGTGTGGAACTACCAGAGTAGTTCTTACTTAGGCCTCCAAATGCCTTGAAATCTATATCTTATGCACATGGATCTTGTGCATATTAATATTTATTATAGTGAGTTTCATGCACCCACCACTTATATTTATAGCTTTAGGTACTTTAGAAAGCTCAAGGCCTCAATTGACTTGGTTGGACTTATGTGTGAAAGGCTAGACAAACTTCTTTCTAGGGGCTTGAAATCATCCTGCATCTGGGATTTGGTGCACTCTCTTTGTCTAAAGTTGACAACCTCACTCCCTAAGAAACTTAGGTGTCTATCCTTAGGAGCTTAGAGAGCACACATTCTCAACTCATCTAGCTATAATTATGTGTGAAGTGTTATCTGGTTTTCCTAGCAGGCATCAAAGTACCACTTTTTTTTACTTTTTACACTACTACCCAAAGAAAAAAATAAAACAAAAGGAATTATTTGGGTTATGCCAAAAATTATTTTAATTATATAAAATCCAACCAACTAGTGACCAAGAAGTTATTTTTCTCATGGCACAAGTGCCATCCTATTACCAATATGGATTCAACATGTTGCCATTGAAATGCCCAAAGAGCATTTTTCCAGTCAACATGCATGACTTGCATGTGTCTATCTTTAATATGTGGTGGATGATATATGGGCCCATCCATCTCATATATAGTTTTATTGGGTGATTGATATACATGGAGTCATAGATAAAAATAAATGCTCCTTCTATCATCATCTTATTTTTTATATACTTATCATGTCAGAGCTTTTAGAATGCCTTTTCTATTTTTTGGATCTATTTTTCTTGGGCACATGTCTCATCTAAGCACTCCAAGTCATCTAGCCTTATGTTTAGTGACTCTTGGTCATATAACTAACCAATGTGAATTATGTGCAATGATGGTACCAAAAATTGCATTGGTAAGATCCCCTCAATGCCAAACACTGATTGAAATGGTGTAGCCTTTTTTAGGTGTTTCTAGGTTGTTAAATATGCCTAGAAAACTACCGACACTTGATCATCTCAATCCTTGAAACCCACATCACAAATATTTATGAGCCATGACCCAATGATCTTATTAAATACCTCAATTATGCCATTCATTCAGGGATGGTAAGGTGTTGTATTGTGATACAGCACCATATACTCTGTTAGCAAGATCCAAACAATCTCATTAATGAAGTGTGTTCCCCTATCACTAGTCAAGATAAGTGGGCACCATAACAGCTTATGATGTTTTCTCATATGAATATTTTGGCTATGGAAATTGTGTAGTTCTTGGTTAGTGTAGCCTCATCCTATTTGATGAAATAGTTAGTGGCCTATAAAATATACCTCACATTTGTGCACCTTACTACGATAGTAATGGGAAAAACAAAGTCAAGGGACCATTTCATGAATGGTGCCTAGGTAATAATGGGGATGAGATGCATCTCATACCAGTGGTTGGGATTCCCTATGTGTTGGCATATGTTGCATGCCTTAGTGAAATCCTTCACATATTGAAACATACTTGGCTACCACAAGCATGAATGTAACACCTTGTGTGCCATTACATCTCTTATGAAATGGACTCCTATTATCCCATTATGCACCATATTAAGGATAAATTCCATTTCATTCTCCAAGATACATTAGTGTAAAAATTCATCTCAGACCAATTTATATAGTTCACCACTAATGAGATGAAAAGGGGTGGCATGAGTTGTGAGCTATTTATTTTCTTTTATTATCATTATTTGGGGCATAGATCTAGATGCTAAAAATGTGGCTATCTTCACCAAGTCTTGAAGGTCACATTGGAATATATACAATTCCACATCTAGAATATCATCCTCAATTGTTATTGCTACATTGCCAAATTCTATACAAGATAGATGGTCTGGACCTAAATTTTGTTTTTTAGGCTTGATGAAAATGAAGAACTAGAATTCTTGAAATAGAATGATCCATATACAAATGTGCCAATAGAGAATCAGATTATTAATGAGGTAACTAAGTGCCTCATGATTTTTTAAAAATATGAATGGGGTCATCAATAGATATTGTCTAAATTAATGTGGGGCATAGATCATGGTGAGAGCCTCACACTCAGTCATAATATAGTTTTACTCTACCTTTATTAATGGTCTAATCACAAAGGAAATAAGATATATTTTTCCTTCACCTAACTACACCAATATTATGCCAACCATTAAACTAGAAGAGTAGACATGGACTTGGAATGTAGTCATTTAGTTAGGAAATTATATGATAGGCATGATAGACAATCTAGGATTTAGGGTCTCAAAGGCATCCTCTTGCACTCCACCCTAGTAAATATATGTTATCCATGTGAAATAAATCTTGTAAAAGGGATATAATATTTCTGTAGATCTTTATAAATTTTCTATAATATCTATAGTGGCCAAGAAAGGTGTGAATGCCTTTTGTGTAGGAGTCTGGAGCTGAATGATGATGGTGATTTTTGTTGGATTGATGAGCAAACTATCCTTATAGATAATTTGCTCAAGTAGGATTCCAAATTGCGTTGTGAAGATGTCATTTTTTAGGTTGAGGGATATTTTAAGCTAATTTCACCTCTCAAACATTAGCCATAGGTTATCGTAATGGTCCTTGATGAGGCCATACACCATCCAATCATCTAGATAAACTTGGAGGAACCTGTAGATAAAATATTTGAACATGATGATCACCACTCTGGGGAACATGTATAGTACATTCTTGAGTCTAAAAGGCATAATGTTATAAACAAAATATCTTCATTTTAGTTTCAAAGGTTATTTTGGGCTTGTCCTGCTCCTCAATCTGGACTTGGTGGTAGCTATAGAATCTATTAATAAAGGTGTAGATTTTGAAACCTATGATGCCTTATAGGGCTTCATAAGTGAATGGAGTCAAGAAGGGGTCATTGATGTAGGTAAAATTTAATATTATGTAATCAATGTAAATGCAAATGCACCCATCCTTCTTGATGCTTATTACTATTGGGCTTACCCAGTCGAACTGCTACATAGGGTAAATGACCCTTTTGGCTAGCATTACATTGATCTCTATTTTTACACTAGGATTCATCATATAGGGAAATTACTTGACCATTTTTACACTATAAATTAGCTTTATACTCATTTTCCCAAGGCATGGGTGTGTACCCTTCATATCGTGATAAGTCTTGGGGAACAAGTCTTGAAACTCCTTCAAGAGGTCTATGATGCATGCCAAATCTACATCAAACCAATAGGAAATTAGATTGGCCATCTTTGGCTCTCATTTTCTATTGAAATCCACTTTGATGTTGTTTAGTGGTGAACAGTATGGCTCATTCTTCTCTTGGTGTGAGTCCTCAACTTGTTGAGTTCCCTCTATTGTCTCTAAGCAAAGATGAGTGGGGTATTCTTAATCGAGACTTCTATCATCTACTTAATGCATGATATTTATTCTAGTGGTTAGTGGTTTACATTAGAATTCCTTCCAAATTTTATCATATTATTCACTTAGGTCATTATTGATCATCTATTCCTTAAATAAAGTGGGGAGTAATAGCCCTTTTTCCTTGAACATGTATCATAGGCACTCCTCAAGGATGGTGATATCCTTAAATACTACCTTCCAAATTACTTATAGTGGCTCAAATAGATCCAATTTTTATGATGAAAAGGACAAGGTGTGCAAAAACTTCTCCTTAAGGGCCTCCCAATTAGTTATCTCTCTGCACATCTCATTGACCATGTGCCATGCTCATGCTCATGTCTTCAAATTCCTATAAAAGGTGTGTACCCATAAGTTCTTTGGGGCAGTCATGTTGTAGTAAATCCATGTCTCTTTGCATAGGCACACATGAGCCATGGGGTCAAAATCATCATAGTATATTGTGATATCTAAGTTCTCAGTACTCCTCTTGAATCTAGTGTAAATGGCTTATTTTACCTCTGGCCAAGCTAGCAAGTTAGACCTTTACACTTCCCACCAATGCATGGAAGTGATTCTCAAGGTATACACTAGTCCACCCATTATTTTTCTCTCATTCAAGATGTATACTTCAATTTAGTGGGAATACCTTTCCACTATATTTCTCCCTTAAAATCTTAGGAGTGTCGAAAGCTTTCATTTATTTAGGTAGAGTACCTTCTTTCCTTTCTCCTCATGGAATGGAGCCCATAATTTCAAAGCATGATCGATCTAGACCTGGCTCATCCTCACAAACTTTGAAACCTTTGTACACACCCAATGAGGTCTATGAATAGTGGCTTCATGAACCTCTTCAACCCATCAATCACAAGCATCATCGATGGTGTCTGAGGTTAACTACCCATCCTCCCAAGAAAGCATTCCTTGATAAAAAGGGTGGTAATTCTTGATACCTTGCACCATAATGTTATATATGGTTGATCTCTTCTTCCATATCAACACTCTCCACATAGGGCATCCTTGGTCACTTGAAAATGGAGATCACTACCCTTTCTTTTCAAAATTTTAAGGTCATATATCACACCTTAAAGTGCATATCTACATTGTTGGAATGGAACCAAGGCCTTCGTAGAAGTGATGTGTAGTTATCCTATTTAGCCAAATCAATAACCTTGAAGTTATCATGGAATTTAGTACCCATAATATATACAATGGTGCCATTAATAATTCTAATTAGCTATGCTCGAGTCTTGTTGGCCATGAAGAGTACATGGGGAAAAGGCCTCAAGTCTAGCCTACCCATATTTTATCATGCATTCTTGGGCAAGAGATTAACCTCAGCATCAATGTCAATTATCACCTCATAGATGGATAATCCATGAATGGTGGAATTCACCAGGAGCTCTTTGTCATAATCCATGTTTTGTGTATGCCTGACCTATTGCACTCTTTCCATACATGGTGTGACAAATTCAACTAAATGTAATCCTACATGTTCTAGAGGCAAGTTATTTAATAAGGGAAATAACCCTTCTATTTTTAGCAGGTGTAAGATCTCTATCAAATCTTGCACTTAAACAACTTGGCTATCTTGATTTTTAAGAGAGGTAGCATCTTTCACATCTACTCTTGTGCCAATTAGAGCTCTCCTTGCAAATTTTGGATCAAAATTATGTCTTGTTGTAGTAAATATTATTAGCAAATATGGTCTAGATAAGGCAAAAATTTGGGTTATGACTATGCAATATGCTCAGTATGTATTGACATCCCATATTCCAAGCACAATTGTGGTGTTACTGTAACTAGTGATTGAGTGGTGAGTCCACCCCGAGTAGTGACCTAAACTTTGATTGAATCTATACATGTTGGTTGTGCCTTTGGATCCCATTTTTCCTCTTTAGGATCATGCTTGATCATCCCTATGCCCTTGTTAGTGCCCAACCTACGTTAGGTCAGCTTTTTGTACAAGTCAGGGAATTCTTCAATTAAATTTGGTCATTGACAATACCCATATGTTGGATGGTCAGAAAGTCATGTTGATAGTGTTTAGTTGATTTTCACTTGTAACATGATCATTATGGGATTATTATTCCACTACATCTTCCACCTCTACCTTTGGTGCCTCTTTAGTTACCATAATCAACATTCTATTAGCCATAATTATCATTTCCTTTGTTCCTCTACCCTATGATTATTTTATTTTCCTATCATACATATCTCCCCATATTTTGGTACATCTCATCAATTAATTGATAGTTAGCTATGGTGTGAGTGTAGACATCATAAGCCTTATAGTAGAGGGTTGTGCTGACTTGACTAGTGTATTGTAATAAAGGGAATGTTTTGAAGATCGTGCACCTCATGATAAAATTCACAATTGAGAAGTAGTGTGACAACAATTATTTAAGGGAAATTATTTTTCTTATGAACCTACATCTCACAATCATTACACCACAACCTAATTCAGTCATATTGTGATGAACTAACACTTAATATATGTAGTTTGGAGGCCATAAACATAATCTACACCACCATGAATGGGCTAATTCCTATGGGGAGAAGTCATACCAAGAGTACATATCTTTTTGGTGATTTTCCTAGTGTTGGTTCTCCAAGGCCTCAAACTATTAGGCCAAGCAATGGTCATGTGGTTACTAATAGAACCATAAAATGTGATAGCACTATACTACTAACTAGAAGCACATGGCCACTTACTATGGGTTGTTTCCCAGTTTGTGTAGCTGACATTAGCTAAACTAGGGTGCTTATGCTCATGTTGTATCTATTAAGGCTAGTGGTTTGAGGTCTAGAGGTATATTCACTTACATCTTTATAAGGGAGAACTTGTTCAATCATAAAGTTCTAGTCTGAATCTACAAAATGATGAAAGGCTAAGCCAAAAATAAGGGTAGTTGTCAATTTGTTGTCTTCCTATGGGGGATCTAGTGCATAAGCTTTCACCATAGGTTTAAAGGGGGTAGGTTCAACCTAGACATATCCAATGGATAATTTTTAAAGGGACTGTGAGAACTCACCCATCAACTGTGGAGCTTATTCCATGGATTTAATAGCTCCTTCCTCTTAGTGTTTCCACAATTTAAGAGATCCTTCCCCATATCCTTCTCTCTCTATAGATCCTCTTAGCACTTTTAGGTTCTAGATATTCTATTTATTTTTGCTTCATTTTGGTATATCCCTATCTCCTAAGTTCTTAGTTGTCAATCTACTTGTCCCCTTCCATTTCACCTCACTTACATGTTCCCTTCTTCCCCATTGCATTGCTCATAAGTGAGAGGACTTTATCCTTCCATCTTTATGATTTCAATGTCATAATCCAACATCATCTTCTTGAGTTTGGTGCTAAGTTCTTTCACAAATGTGTCTCTAGGTTTGTGTAAGAAATAATATTTTATTCATTTAGGGTAAGAGTACATTGAAACTATAAAATAAATAATATAGTTATTCAATGCCCATTTCTATCATTTGTATATAGTCCTAGTCCAAGTGAAATTTATGTTCTCAAGCCTCCTTACACACTCTTTCATCCACTTGAGGCATTTTCCATAGCTTCAAATTTTATGGGTTGCATAATCATCCAACCATCGGCACACTTTCTCTCATAGTTCACAAAATAAAACCTCATACAAGGCATCATACAAGTAGTTCTAGACCCAATTTCTTAGGTTTTACCTTAGAAGTTGGATGCCTTAGCATAAATCTATCTTCCAACCATTATAACTAGAACTTGATGTTTTTGAGGGAGAGTTAGATTATTATCTTAGTGCACCATTTCAATAATAAAATTCAATAGGTCCCATCAATGGAACCAAAATGTCATTGAAAAGTAGGTGTTTTGGTGATAGGATTAGTCATGCACTTTTATAGCTATCCATGTTTGATTTAAGATTATTCCAATGAGGTGCATGACTTGACTAATCCTATAGTGCTCAACATTTTACACTTGACTATGTTGTCATCACTTTATCTAAGGTACAAGCCTTGTGTTTTCACCTGAAGTGTAGCAGAGAAGGGACTGGGGTTTATGTTGGGCAAGTTGTGCCATGGCACAAATATAGTCTTCAAGGGCTTGGTTAGTTCAACTAGTTATAAATTCATGGGTGAAAACCTTTGGGTAGCCATGATTTAATATTATTTAGGCATTTGAGGGGAAATTGGGGATTTGGTTGAGGGAGTTAGGTGTAAGTTTACATTTAGTCATGGGTATAGTTGTGGGGCACAAGTTCTTAACCCTACCCATAAAATTTTCTATCTTTGGTTTAGGGATCCTCATTAGTTACATGAACACCATAAAAGCATTATATTAAAATCTCATGAGATCTCATCATTCATATGCCAAAATAAGGTATTCAATCCATAAAACCTTTGCACAAAGCTTTCATCATTAACAAAGTTTAACAACAATTCAAATATAAGTCAATATAAACTAAGCATATGCTCAACTTGAACTGATAAAGGCCCAATGGATCATAGTTTATCTTGTGAATTACAAAGGGGAGCATCAAAATCATCTTGAACTACTTCTAGCACTAATAGAAACCATCTAAAATCAATTTCCTAGAGCTTCACTACACTAATTTATCTCTCTTTCTAACTAGACTTAGTGTCCTTATATAGAGTGTCAAATAATCTTAGGATCATGGGGAATGAGGCATGCTAATGGCTAAGCTAATGATAGAGTTACACATCCCATCATCTCCACTACACTCATCTTTGATGAAAAATCACTGTCCCATGCACTCGCTTCCTAATGATGATTGATTCAAAAAGGAGTTTATAGTTCCCTATTTGTTGGTGCCATTATATGATAAAATAATAATCATCCACCATGATTGCTTCATGCCTAGGTGTTCCCTAAGTTGGTGCGGGTCCACTATTTAGGCTGAGAAGAGGCCCAATAGGGAGAAATGTTATCCTATGATGAAAATTTCATGCTTCTTAAACGTATCCAAAGACTTATATTCTATATCATTTCCCTATTAAAAATGCCTTCAAGTAACAAAGGAAAGATTGATCACATCCAAAAGTGTTTCCTTTAGACTGTAATAGAAATTTTAAAAAAATGCTTCTTCTCGGTAGCTTGGGACTGAATCACTCTAGACAAGAATTTAGATGGGATGGGAATCGTAAGACTCAATCTTATGAGAAAGAATATTTTTAGAAATATGGTTTGGAGGTTTATAAATGATTCTAATATCTATAAAACTATCCCGAGATAAAAATATTTTTAGCATCAACTAGCTATCTCTTTGCTTAATGAAAATATTTTCATTATGGGCTCCTCCATTTGGAAAACTTTTGTCAAAGGTAAAGATATCATTAATAAGGATATATATGAAATGTAGGAATGGACTCAATATTAGGTTCTGGGAGGACACTTGGATAATTGATCATCCACTATCAACTTTTAAACCTTGGTACCAAATCAGAGATCAATTACAACAACATTTCAACATAATGGTGGCAGACTATATTTAGATTCAAGGTAATAGAAGAAATTAAAAGTGTATTAATATCACCAATGTCATTAATGAAAATAGAAGAATTATTTCAAACCTTAATATGATCTCTAAAGTGATCATATTTCTAACATTTTCAAAGAAATGCCTTATCATAAACTATAACTCCTAGTGGAGAATATAAAGTGAAATCAAGATACAACCAAACTATCTCTACAAATAAGGAGATCTTCCCATGGTACAAAATATGGGACAAGAATTTGATTCTAAAACTCAATATATATATTTGGATTTATATTCAGAAAGAGATATTCACCCTTGATAATATGGCTAAATGGTGTCTTGTGTTGTTCAACCACTGTGCTCTCTATGAGGTTAACATAGAAACTATACCCCATCTCCTCCTTCAGTGTCCTTTTGTCCCTAAGATCTAGAGGCTTCTTCTTCTAAAATTCCAAATTCATTGGATCCATCTTACTTCTCTAAGTCACTTGTGGGTTGCTTGGAATTCTCCCTTCACTAATAAACATCTCAATAAAGTATGGACTTTCTCTTTCTCCCACTTAATATGGGGAGTGTGGAAAGAAATAAATATAGGATCTTCAGGGACTCTTTCAAAACTTATAATTGGATTACCAATAAAGAATTTAATTCAATTATTGAAAACTTTAAAATCTAAAAATGATACAAGGATCAACATCTATCTAACAATGAGGAGAACATAGCTAAAGTCTAGATCCCAACCCCATTGTCTAACATTGTATTAGACTCTATAATGGAAACAAAAAGCAAGACTAGATGGAATCATCCAAATCAAGGATGGATTAAACTAAATTTAGATGACAATTCTAAAGGAAACCCAAGAATATCCTATGGAAGAGGATTCCTAAGAGAAGACAAGGAAAATTTGATAGCTATATATGAAGGATGAATGGGTCACCTAACAAAACATAAGGTATAATATATAATAAATCTATGGTCTATCTAAGTGTACATAGATCTTGGAGTTAACAAGATACTAGTCGAGGGTGAATCCCTCAACATAATAAACTACCTCAATAAGATCAATAAACCTACCTGGACTATTGACCGCATCATAGAATAAATCCTAGATATCAACAAATATTTACAAGAGGTGAAATTATAGAATAGCTATCATGAAGGCAATCACCTTGCTAATTTTTTTGCTAACAAAGGGGTGATGGAAACATCCTTAAAAATATGGAAAAATTATGACACTTTTCAAAATTATTGAAATGCAATCATCACAAGAGATAGATATCATCTATCACAACAATGAATATGAAATTAGCTTCACTCTACATACAACTGTGATCAATAAAAATCATAATAATGGATTCACTAGCACATTCACACATGACAATTGGAGAAATTTTAAGAACCATTGAATGGAGTAAATAAAAATAGCCTCTACCATTCTTTGTTATGTTACTCATTTCTCATACTACACTACTCCATAAAATTTACACCTTCTATGCAATAGGTGAAGATCTCAACATAATAGAATCCATGTTTTTAGATAATCTTAGAAAAGATAAATAGGTGTGGGAGATCCTCAAAATGGGTGGGTTGAAAAATTTAATTAACATTGGTGAATATGAAGAACACTTGTCAAGTAAATTTGTCAATCAATGGGAAGATTGGCTGGTCATAATCAACAATGTTTCTATTGAGATCATTAAAGGTCTCATTGCCTAAGGCACATTGATAAAAATAGAAGAAGTCAAATTCACCAAATTTATCAAATATGACAAATAAGAGGGAATTTTTTTGAAATAAAATGAACATATGCCTGAATGCATTAGGTGATTCTTGAGAAAAGACATCCCAAAACCCTTTGATAGAGTTGTAGAACAAATAATGAGATATGTGACCTTGGATGGAAGGTATACTCTTGTGCATTATTCATGTTTACCTATTATAAACTATTTATGACATATTCTGCCCCTAATTCTTCCTTTTTATATCCTACATTATCTTCAATCCTTATGGGCAAGAAAATAGATCCTCTCCACCAAGCTATGAATTTCCTAATTCACAAGTTATTTTAAGCCTCCAATCCCATCTCCCCTATCATTCCAAAAATATATAATCCTAAACATAAAAAAAACATCCCTCATAGAATCCTTATAAGTTCATCCAAACTCTCAATGTCCTCTAAGAATCACAAAGAACCCATGTTAACTAATAGTGACTAAAATGAGCAATAATTTCCCCACCTACTCCAAAAAAAAAAAAAAAAGTATACAAAAAAAGTTGTTGACCCCTTACAAGAAATTCCATAAAAATCAAGAATAAAAAAGATATGAAAAAAATTTATGATCCCTCCCCTTCCCTCTCTATCCTCAACCCTCCCCTACTCCCACTTCCCCTACTCCCACTGCTCAGTCCACCTTGCATGATCCTGATGAAAGTTACAAATTGGAATAAATTTACAAAATAATAAAAATTCTAAAATAAAATATCCTTACCTCTATTATTTCTCAATGGAAAATTTTTTAGAATCCTAATCCCACCCCCAACCGCATGAAAACAAATCCCCCTGTTGAATTGAAGGAACTTATGGAAGAGCATAAATAACAAACAAAACTCAATAAAATTGAAGATAAGGTGGATCTACACAAATCTATCATGCATTGATTCCTAAAATACTAGAAAAAGTTCAAATAGGAAATCAATAAGCTCAATCCAAATTACGGTATTTATTATACAAATTTTGACCTAGAAATCAACTCAAAATTCCAAAATATTGAGGAAAGATTATTCACTCTAGAAAAATAAAATTAATCTATCAATGAAAATCTTAGCATGCTTGTGGATTATAGTAGTCCCTTAACTCCCTCACCAGAATAAAAAACTAAAATGTTAAGAATCTCAAAATAGACAAAAATATGAAGGACATTGTAGTGGAGAAAGTTGAGATACAAACCAGTAAGAACAAAAATCTCCCACTAGAAAATCTCACTCATAATTAGAATAAGGTGTATGAAGAATATATGAGACCTAGAACTTATTTAGTTACTTTTATGATATTTTTGTACTAATTTTTGGCCAACCATTCATTTTTTTCCATCTTGGCATGCTTATTGTAATATATGGTTTCAAGACCACAAATTCTTTCTTTTTGTAAAAGGTAGGGTCCCTCATTAAAACCCTCTTTTACCAATACTAAAAACAATTGCTAATTTTATAATTTTATTATGTGTAATTTATGGAAACCTATACAAAATTATTTAATTAACATCAATGAAATTAGTTATAAATTATTGAGAAACTAGTATCCTTAACAATATTATTTTCCAAAGAATAATATTTAAAACTTAACAACCACTAGGTTTTGAAAAAAACATAACATCTATAAAACAATATTTTGAACCTATTGATCTCTAGGGTATTGACCTAATTATGTGTGAAATTTTATAAAACCCATAGAATGTAATATAATTAACATCAATAATATTAATTTCAAAGATTTAGAACCTAATGGCCACTAAGTTTTGAATAGTTGTTATTGTTATCAAATTTTTTTTAACCTACCTGTTGTTAAGTTATGAAAAATGTTGTTAATACCATAAAAAAATATATGTGAGTTTTATGGAAACCCATATAACATCAAAAATATCAATTACAAATTGTTATAACCTCAAATACGCTAGGTTCGTAATAATTATTATCATTTTTCGAAGAATGTCCAAATCTAGTAGTTGCCAAGTTCTAAAAAACTATTATTAATATAAAAAGATATTTCAAACCTTTTTTATCATCAAAAATATTAATAAATATATTTGTTATTTTGAATAATAATCTCGTGGAACCTACCGATCAATAGGTTCAAGCAAACACTATGATGGAAAAATAATTAAAACTCGTGACATCAATTACAATGTATTTAAACCTACCATATGTTAGGTGGAAACAACAAATATTGTTATTAAAAGAGTCTTTTAACATAACATCTTATTTTTTTTAACAAATATTATTATCATTGAAGGATATTTATATCATAATGACTTCTATGTTTCCATCAAACTTTATTATAAATATCAAATCCAATTTTAATAATAATATTGTGCAAACTAGTACACCATCAATAATAAATGTAGTTTATATCAATAATAAAGAATTGAACTTAGTGTTCACTAGGATCCAAATAATTATTAAAATAATTGAAAAATATTATTTCAACATCGCAACCTCTAGGTTCCAAACACACATTATTATAATCGAAGGAAATTTTGAGTTTACTGACCACTAGGTTTCCATCAAAATTATTTGAAAACATCATAGCCACCATTAGTAATAATTTTAAACATTTTATATAATGAAACTTAAAGAAATAAATATGAAATATAGATTACAAAAAGATATTACTATTTCCTAAATATTTTAGCACCCTAGTGCTTTGAAAAACTATTATTATTATCAAATGATATTTGTAAATAGTATATCTTTTAAAATGTAAAGGATTATACTTAAGTGATTAAATATAGTCTCGCATATAATATTCGAAGTATAATGTAAATTGTGTAGAGGTTAAATTATTTTTTTATACAACTATTTAATATTATATTAATAATAATCTATTTACCATATTTAATAATGATATGAAAATTAAATATTTTAAAGTGTGAATGAATAAATATAAAAAATCATAAGATTGTAAATATAACGTAACATATACAATTTATATAATCACTTATTAACTTTTTTTTATAGAAAATAATTTATAATATATTATACATCATTTGCATCTATAAGTACTTGTAACATTGACCACAATTATCCTAGAAAGTATGTCTTCACCTTTGTTTTTATCCTCAACATTGACACAATAATATAGTTTCCCATATCATTAATAATATATTTTCCTAAGAATCATCCATGAAATGTGGAATAATTTTTAAACTACATTTATATTTTTAAAATCATCATACCCTGCATGTTAGACTTCAAGATAATTTTCCTTTGCAAAAATGAATCTCAAGCTATCTTTTAGCTCTATCATCTAGAGAGAGTGATTAGGAATGATGATAGATGAAGATTAAGTGATTAGGGATAAGGGAGGGACTATGAGCATGTAAAATTAACAAACTTTATCATCATCTATCCCTCATTCCTAATCATTTCCCTATGCTGAGATAAATTTTAAGATATCAATTTTGATTTTAACACAGTCTTGAGAAGTGAAATACTTGTTTCATTTAGCTTTAAGTGCTTATTCATTAAATTTTTTTCAATTTTGGATTCTATGTCGTTACAACAAAGGTGTTTACATTCTTTTTACCTATCCACTTCTGATGAAGAAAATTTCATGTTTTCTTATATTAACTTTGATTTAACCACATTTGTTGCCTTCTATTTTGGCCAATTAGACTCTTTATTTTATATTCTTCAAAATATGTGTAGGTTTTGAAAAGACCATATGAATATTTTTTAAGCATTCAAATATAATTTTCTTATGTCAGAAGAACATTGTACTAATTTATAAAAAAATTATAGATTCTAATTTATGGAGTGAATAGAGATAATGACATAGTTCAAGACCATGTAATTACTACTAAATTAGACACTGAAAAAGATTTTACAAACATAAAGTAGCTACGTTAACTCTACAAATTAGTATTTCATAACCTCTCTATTTTTATGACATGAAATTTAAATTGCTTCACTTCAATTTTTTTTTTCATTTTTTATTTATTTTAACATTTGAATAATAATGCAATATGTTAAGCATTATAGATAAGTTAATTTTTCACACCAATTACATATTTATTAACCAAGCTCTCTTTGACAAAAAACATCTCTATTTTCTTGAGCATCTAACTTATAAGCATCTCCACTTCCTCCTTAGAACTTCTAAAAGTATCAATACTTAAGGTGTAAACACTCACATACTTAGTACCCAAGTCATAACAATACCCTAAAATTATAATCATAAGGATTTTGTTTGAATTTATGGACACTCAGTTTATTCATGCTATGATTCATTGCATACCTCTGATTGCCATCCATTATGATCAAAACATGTTGAGGTATATGGCCATTCATAGTAACCCATATTAAAAAATATCTAAATAAATCATATATTGAATTTAAAATAAGTGCAACACAATATAAAATAAGAATAATTTAGGGATTGATTCTTGAAATTTCAAAATGTACAAGATCTTTTTATGAATGAGTAACATGATAAATGAACATCAATGGCGTGGTTCAGATCCATCCATTGAATAAATTATTACATATAACATCTCTCCAAATAAATACAATGTTCCCACTATACATTTATTTTAATATTCTTTTTAGAATAAAAAATTAAATTATTTCATTATAGATCATTTTGAACCACGTGATGTCTCTAATAACATGAAAATATTTGTTTCAACTAGCACATAGAAAATAAAGCCAAGGTGCATGTTTTTTAACCATTGGAATAGAATATTATTATTTTTATATATAGTGAATGATATAAAATTTGTCACATTATTGACGGCCTCACGTGGTTGAAGATGATTTTTAATACAATGATTTAATTCACATCAGGAACATTGCATTGCTTTGAAGGGAGATTATAGGTGTTAATGTATGGAATGGACGAAGTTGAATGGTGACATAATTGTTGGGTTTGGTAGAGTTCGGGATAAGATAAAGAGTATATCATTGCTAATGATTTTAAAAATATTGATGATGTGTTTGGAGACCATAAAATTTATATTAGGTTTCTTGAGGCATTTGTAGCACATCAAAATTATAAAGCTATAACCATTAGACATAAACACAAAATATTCAACATACCTCCGTTAGCACTTCTAGTCCTATAAAAGCCCTAATTAATGAGAGAATGCAAATATCCCAAAAAATGAAAATATGCACATAATTTTCCATTCCATGCAATTTTTTGCAATCACTCCCTTTGCATTGATCAAAGTCAATGGTAAATAAGCCACTATGAAAATAATTGATTTCTTCAAGGATTTGTAGTACACTAAAATTATCAAGTGTGGATATTCCTTCTCTTTTCATAATAAAGGGTTTTTAAAAATGATTTTTACATATTATATGGAGTTTATAATTATTTTAATAAACAATGTTTTCTCATTGCATTGATTTACTACATTTTTTTATCTTTAACCAATTATTATTCCTTGTTATTTTGACCAAATAAATCACTTTAGTTTTTGTGCTTCGAAATGTATGTAGATTTTTGGAAATCAATATGCATGCTTTTTAAGCATTGGGATAGAATATTATTATTTTTTATCTACTGATTGGCAAAAATAACAATTCATGTTATTAGCGACCTCACATAGTTAGAGGCAAGATTTAATTCAATGATTTTTTTGTGCAGTAGATCACTACAATTTTATTATGGAGAAATGTTTTTATGCTAGAAAAAGTGCTAAAATAAATGTCCAATGGGAACATAGCAATGATTTCAAAAGAGGTTATAGGTGCTACTTTAAATTTGAAAAATTTATAACTGATCATAATATTAGAAATTTTAAACATCAGTTTTTGTTTTTTGGTAGAATACTAAGCATTTAATTCATTCAATACACTTGGTAAACTACATTTTTTACTCCATAATTTTAGATAATACAAGCTACCTGACAAATAGTAATATGCACCTAATATATTTTTCAATTTGAAATTGAATAAATGGAGGTTATTTTGAAACAAATTGTAAGTTTGAATTTATTCCTTTCAATAATCAACAACTCTATCAAAATCTATCTTGGACTTCATTTGTCATGATTTTTGTCATATACAATTGTATATGTTAAGCATTGATCCATGTACTCTTGTTATGCATATTGTTTCACCATTCATTCATAGATTTAATTCTATGGAATTTTTTAAGGATGGTTTGAAAGGTTCTATCCTGTCAATTTTTTTTTCAAGGGTGGAGTAGATGAAAATGAATATAGTGTGTTAACTTACAAGTGGCCCTGAAAAAAATTTCTATCAATATTTCAATCATCTTCCATTAATTTGACATTGATTCATGTACAACATACACATTTTTACAATATTGGATATAATATGATGAGTTAGTCTCAAACTTTATTATATCAATCATTATATTTAAAAAATAAAAATAGTACATTATTTTGTATGAATTATTTGGGAATACATACATAATTGTATTCAAGATATGTCTAGCTATTACATCACTATAATGTCAAGGTGGAAGCTCACATTGTAATTCATGAGCCAAGGCTAATTGGTAGTCATAGACATTATGCTTTCCTAATTTGATTCATTATGTCACCATTAATACTTTTCTTTTTCAATTAGATAACATTTGTGATGATTGACTGATAGATATTTGACTACAAAGGAGTTTATTTTAGTTTCAACTTGATCTGTATCACCTTACAAATTTTTTTTTGTATTTACAACTATAATGTAATTTTAGTCTTTCTATTCCATATTACAAGACATAATATACTTTTTATTCATCTAAATGGTTTACCTAAAAATATTTACAGTCAGACTTGCTTTCTTATAAAATTGCACGTCATTTTTAGAAACCTAGTATATGGAAACATTAATATTTTCACCTTTAAACAACACATATTACAGAAGTAAATATTGATCAATTTTTTCTACATTTATTTTTAGGTTCTTTTTATACGAAGCTAAGATAATGCATCCCAAATTGAATGTTGATCTATCTGTACATCCACTTGTACTAATACTCACTCCTCCCCCAGCGACTTGATGTTATGAACACTTGTTAAGCATATGGAAATGATCTAAATACTAGTCATTATGAGTAGGATACACTTCAAAAGAGACATCTTGATATTCCTAAATTTTATTGTTCCAATACAATCTTTGTGGAATGTACCTTGAAAAATTAAATAGGGTGGGGGAAGAACAATGCCTTGATTAGTTTGAGAAGGGTGAGTTAATTTCCAAGATTTGTATAAGATTTTAATTATTTGAAGTAAATGTTCTTTAAAAATATGATCAAAAATATTAATCATGAACCTAGAATTTTACGATGTACAACTTGTCAAACACCCTAAAAAGGAGAATGGTAGATAAAGTTCTTACTTAGTCATCCTTGCTCAACATGGTTAGTGTGTGGAAAGAGATGTACCATAAGGGGTAGGGAAATCTCAAGAGCATGGAGAGGAATCTTGTAGGAAAAATAATTTATCATCTCTCCTAAGGTATGTATTTCTCATATTATCGAAACTATTTTTCCCTTGGTTGCATCTTATTTTTCAATGAGCTTGTTATAGAGTATAAGATTTTTTTGATCTCCTTTATTTTATAATACATATAAAATAGTTTAATTTTGGCCAGGTTTTCTTTTCTTTAGTATGTATATTGAACTTGGATACATAGTACACATTTTATATTATCACTAGTTTAACCTTCAAATAAAAATTTAGTCTCTATCTCCTGATGAGGTTCTTGTAGTTCTTGACTCTTACCTCTTCCACTATTTATAAATGGCCTTCATTGGAAATTGTATTGCTTCATATTTATTTGAGTTTTAACCTTGTCTCTAGTGAAATTTAAGCTTAGAAACTACTTAAGAATTATAGTAACATATTTTATGGAAAACACCCCTTACCCTATAGGATTTATTTGCTTTAACCTTTTCTATGTGAAATTTCCTAAACCTCCCATCAACAAATATCCCATCGGCTATCAAAAAAAAAAAAGTGTTTAACCTAGATGGGAAACAACCAACAACACAAAATAAAAATAAAAAAGATTGAAACTATAGTGATAGTCTCGAGTAGAACAATAGTATTGGAAATGCACTAAATAAACATGCAAGAAGAGATGAAGCATGGGATGGGAATAGCATAAGCATAAAAATATTAGAGATGCATATATTAAAGGATTCAAAAATAATTATTAAAGTCTGATTATAATACAAAAAATGATACAACTATAACTATTCATGAAAACTCACAAAAAAACTTCACTTTGTCCTCTTCTATTATCTTCTCTTCCCAGTCATAGAGACTGTTGTTATGGGTTTTTTTCCCCTACTATTTTTTTTATCTTTATCTTCTTACTATAGGATTCTCTCTTTCCACTCACTTATAGGTTGTTTATATTTGTAAATATACTCTTCACCTATTTTCTCTAGTCTCTATTTTTGTACTACTACTGTACTAAAATTATTCCTATCTCTGACTGCTAATGCTTCATGTATTTTTTTTGTCTTCTACTAATTATTTCACCTACTACCGTATTTTCTCCCCAAACTAAAATAGTTCACAAATTTAAAATTTGACTACTATTCAATAAATATGGTTTGGTGTCTCAAACATCCTAGCTGTATAAGTCTGTAGCTTGTTGGGTAGGTAGGTAGGAAGCTAGAATATAATTTTTTAACACTCCCCTTAAATCTTGACATTCATACCATAGTCTATAGTACTTTTTTTAGCCTTCAAAACTTCTTTATAACTTATCTTTATCTGCTCATATCCTTCTAGACTTATTTTTTGTATGTTTGGAGTTGAACTATCAAAGTCCATAGATATACTAACAAAATCTGTATATAAACTATTGAAGTCCTTATCTAACCTATTGAATTCCATAGATCTATTATTGGATTCCATAGTAGACATGTAGGACTCTAAAGCCAACATAAAACCTTGTATGCCCAATGTTGTTGCATTAATTACCCATATCCTTCTTCTTAAGTGCATGAAAAAGGTTTTTGATATTGGTTTAATGAAAATTTCAGCTAGTAGCTAATCTGGTTTTCAAAACATAAGCTCTATCACATGTTTCTAAACTAGTTATCTAATGAAGTGATATATAATTTCAATGTGATTACTCTTACCATCAAAGAAGGGGTTCTTTGAAAACATTATCAAGGATATATTATCACAATAGACCATAGAATTTTCTTGCTAATCATTATGCAAAATGAAAAGTATCCTTCTCAACCATATAGATTCTCATGTTGTTATATTGGCTGCTATATACTCCACTTTGCTTATAGAAAGTGAAATTCTAGGTTTCTTCTTTGAATCCCAAGATATGGCTCCTAACTAAAGATCGAGTACATACCCTAAAGTGCTATTTCAATCATCCAGCCTACCCACCCAATTACTATCCATGTAACCCACAAGCGTAAAGTCATCTATTACTACATACAAAACTCCATAATCTCTTATTCCATTCACACACCTAAATATCCTCTTGCCCAATTGTCAATGTGTCTCCTTTGGTGTCTCCATGAATATAAATATGATTTTGATTGCATACATATTTTCTACCCTACTTGCTTTCAAATACATTAAGCTTTTCACTAAGCTCTTCTATTAGGTGGGGTCTACATTGCTGCTGCAATCATCTTTACACAACTTTAAGATTCTCTTAGCTAGTGTAAATATTGGCATACTATCTATAATTATAAACCTCTCCAAAACCTCATTTACATACTTAGATTGGAATATGAATATGCCACTATCCATTTACTTTACTTCTATCCCAATAAAGTACTTCAATAATACTAAATCAGTCATTTTAAACTCATTCATAGATATATTAGACTCTTTTATTGATTGATTTTCATTTAAAATGAATATTAGATCATCCACATAAAAAACTACAATCCAAACAACAAATTTGATCAATTTTATGTAGAGTGTGGGCTCACTAGTGATTTTGCTAAAATTATTGCTCAATAATTAAGAGTTTATATGGTTGTACCATGCTCTTAGGGATTGATTATGCCCATACAACACATTTTTCATCATATATATCTTATTATCATGACTCAAAATATCATATCTAGGTGGTTGTCCCACATAAGCCTTTTCATCTAGCTCTCCATTAAAGAAGGTTGACTTGACATCTATTTGATGTACCTTACACTTGTGTTGAGCAATAATAGTTATGATTGTCCTTACTATTTCCATCCTTTATATAGGTGAAAACATCTCATTATAGGCACATCTAGGCCTTTTCTTGTATCCCTTCACCACTAGTCTTACCTTCAAGAGTCATTTTTGTCTTATAGACCCACTTGATTATTATGACCTCTTTTCCTTTTAGTAGGTCAACTAGCTCACAAGCCTAATTTATATCTATTGCATGCATTTCATCATCCATTCCCTCACACCACTTATTGTCCTTGACTAATTATTCAAAGTAAATAGGATTAAATGGTAAAAAGAGAGCATACTTCATAGTTTCATCTTCATTTTTCTCATACCTTGACTGATCAAAAACTTGTTTCAAGCTTCTTGTCATTTATAGGCATTGACTTTAGTTGGAGGAGGATGATGGTGACTCATGAAAAACTCCATGACCTCCTTGATGGTTGTTTCCACTAGTTGAATTATCCCTTTATGAAATAAGGGTCCAACCTGGTGCATGAATGATCATACCACCTACTATTTTATATTAAATAAAGGGTCTATTAGCCCTTATTTATGCTTGTTATTCTTCTTATCTCTCCTTCCAAGCTTCATCCTCAATGAATTAAACATCCTAAATGATTATGAAATATTTGGTGATGGGATTGTACAACTGATAAGCATTTGATTGATCACTATACATGATGAAAATCAACTTCTCACCTTTATCATCCCATTTCATCCTTATTTACTTGGGTACACATGAATATGTAACACATTCAAACACTCTAAGGTGTTTAACACTTGGATTCTAGCTCCTCCATGGTTCTTGATGGATCATATACCAAATACTCTTTGTTGGATGAATATTCAAAAAATATAAGACTATTTCTGCATCTTCATCGTAAAAAACATTAGGCAAACCCTTTGAATTTAGCATGCTCCTTGCCATCTCTTAGATTGTCATATTATCCCTCTTGGCTACCACATTTTATTGTGGTATATTTCTTCTTTATGCCATGATCCTTGCAAAAAATTAATGAACTCATTAGAGATATACCTTCCCCCTCTATCGGTCCTCAAAATGTAGATGCAGTCACAACTTTGTTTCTCCACCACGGCCTTGAATTTATTTAAGGTCTCAAATGCATCCAATTTATTCTTGAAAAAAGACACCCATATCTTCCATAATAAACCATCGATAAATTTCATGAAGTAGACATTCTTGGATAGGGAGGGGGTGTTCATTGGACCACAAAAGTTTGAATGGATCAACTCTAAAAGAGCTTTGTCTTTCCATGATTTACCCTCAAGAAATACACTCCTATTTTGATTCCTTAATATGCATCCTTCACACATATTATTTGGTGTTTCTATAGGGGACAACCATCTCAACATTTGCTTCTTATGATTAAGGTTCAACACTCCAAAGTTAAAATTCCCATATCTTAGGTGCCAAATAGTAGACTCATCTATTATTATTTTGAACATTGTTGCGAGCTCACTTTGCATTCTCAAAAAAACAATTGATTGGTTGTTATCTTGACTATTGAAATATACCTATTGTAGCCACTCATTTTATATATTAGTCACTCACTGTTTTAGAATATAAAGTTGTTTATATTTTAAACAAGATGCCCGATGCTAATAGGGTTATGCTTTAACATGGACACATTTTGAGCATCTTGAATTTGCCTTTTGTCACCTTTCTTGGTGAGAATAGATATGGTACCTTTACCCACAATGGGAACCTTCTCATTATTTGACATATTTATATATTATTTTATTGACTCATTAATTTTGTTAAACATCTCTTTGTTTCCACTCATGTGGTTTACATAACCACTATCGAAGTACCATGTCTCTTTACCACTTTACGATGTAATTTTGCATGTTATAAACAAGTTTACACCTTTATTGTTCCTATTAGGTTCATCCTCTTATGTTTTTTATAAATTTAAATTCTATCTATTCATATCATACTCATTATTTCTATGCACACTATAATAACGTCCATACCTTTTCCAATAATAACATTGGATGTTATAATTATCACATATTTGTGTGGATCCTCCTCTATAAGTGTTGTTACACCTTCCACTTCATCTTCCATGTGACTCTTGATGGATATGACTTCCACCTTCTTTACTACTACAAGTTATTCCTCTTTCTCTATTGTTTGATCCTATCCCCTTTCCTCTCACATTCCTATTTGTCTTAAATGATTCCTTATGGGAGGAGGTTGATGCCTTATTCATCCTTTGTTCATGATTTTGCAAGGAACCCATTAGCTCACCCATTGTAATTTTCCTCAAATCTTTTGACTCTTCAATCAAAACCACTCTAGGGCCAAATGTAGTTAGAAGGGTCATCAATACCTTCTCTATGATCCTATGATCCTCAAGGGTATCACCACATGTCTTTATTTTATTGATAATATTCATTGTCTTTGTGAATATGTCATTGATAGAATCATTCTCCTTCATTTACAGGGTCTCAAATTCCCTTATCAATTGATGAAACTTGAAAGGATTCACCTTATCACTCCCTTGATACTCATTTTGAATAATATCATATGATTATTTAGAATGGTTATATGATGCTATCCTAAGAAAGGTTAAATCAACTAGTGCCATTTGTACATAGCTGAGTACCTTAGCATCATTTATCCTATTCTATTTAAATGCATTTAGTTATGGTTGGGTTGATGCATTGAATGTTTCTAGGTATGAAACCTCATTATATCGACCTTTAACCAACTACCATAGCTCTTGAGAGTTGAATATTGTCTTTATTTTGATACTCCACACATCATAGTTCTTTCCATCAAATGTAGGGGGTTGTTGCCATGAATTAGAATTGCAAGTTACAATGTCTAAATTGGCTTACAATATAAGGGATATGATACCACTTGTTGGTAGAAAAATAAAATGTGTAGGCCCAAATGGACAACAACCAACAACACCAAATAAAAAAATACTAAAACTATAAGGATAGTTTCGAGATGAATGATAGTGTTAGAAATGAACTAAATAAACATGAAAGAAGATATGAAATAGGGGATAGGTAGAGTATAAGCATTAAAAACTAGGAGATGCATATATTATTGAATTCAAAAATAAGTACTACAATTTGATTACAATGGATAAAATGATACAACTAAATCTATTCATGTAAACTCAAAAAAAAAACTTTACTTTATCCTCTTCTATTTTCTTCTCTGCCCACTCACATAGACTGATATTATGTTATTTTTCTCCCCTACTATTTTAATTATTTTTATTATTATAAGATTCTTTCTACTTTATACTATGTTATATTCTTTATTCCACTAACTTACAAGATAATATTGTCTATGAATATACTCTCTACTTATTCTCTCTAGGCTTTATTCTCTATACTCTCTATTTAGTTTTTGGTATTCTACAAACAATTTTACTTACCCCCAAATTTTCCCCCCAAACTGAAATGGTTCACAAATTTTAAATTTGAACTTTTGTTAAATAAATATGGTTTGGTGGATCAAATTTCCCCACTATAGAAGTCCTTAGCATGCTAGGAACATAGCTAGGAAGGCAAAATATAATATTTAAACACTGGCTAAGCCAGAACATGATCAAGATGGAATTTTAATATGTTTTTTTTCTAAAAATGAAAGCCTAAATGAATTTCAAAAGCTTACAATTTACAATTGTAAATCCCTATTATATTATATTACAATGATGCTTACTCCTACTAGTAATACCTATTAGATTATATTATGGTCATACTTACTCATAATAGTTTTGTTAGGATGTGAAATAATAATTGTAAATGATATTGAGACTAAAACCATTATTAAAACACTAAATTATAATAAGGTAATATGTCCCTTTCTATTCAAGCAATATATTGGTATGTGCATATGAAATGAGTAGTGGTGATTTGAGTGATCAAATTAATTTATGCTAGCCTCATTTGATTAAATGTTTTTTTTATAACTAATATTTATTGGGAAGAATCTATTATGAAGGAGATAATTCTCTACATTATGTTGATACGGATTTATGTTGTAAGATGAGAATGGATGAAGAGAAATAGTAAGGACTCAAGGAATGTGCTTTTTTATTACTATCAAAATTATTAATTTTAGATGTAACTTACCACTTGATGAAAAGTAAGTGTGTGTGTGTGTGTGTTGGGGGGGGGGGGGGGGGGGGGGGGGGGGGGGGGCGGGGTGTGGGTCGGGGGGGGGGGGGGGGGGGGGGGAGTGGGGGGTGGGGTGGGGGGGAGGGTGTGGGGGTTGGGTGGGGTGTGTGTGTGGTGGTGGTGGTGTGGGGTGGGTGGGGGCCGGTGGGGGTGGGTGTGGAGGGGTGTTGGGTGTATGTGTGTGTGTGTGTGTGTGTGTGTGTGTGTGTGTGTGTGTGTGTGTGTGTGTGTGTGTGTGTGTGTGTGTGTGTGTGTGTGTGTGTGTGTGTGTGTGTGTGTGTGTGTGTGTGTGTGTGTGTGTGTGTGTGTGTGTGTGTGTGTGTGTGTGTGTGTGTGTGTGTGTGTGTGTGTGTGTGTGTGTGTGTGTGTGTGTGTGTGTGTGTGTGCGTGCGTGTGTGTGTGCGTGTGTGTGCGTGTGTGCGTGCGTGTGTGCGTGCGTGTGTGCATGCGTGTGTGTGTGCGTGTGTGTGTGTGTGTGTGTGTGTGTGTGTGTGTGTGTGTGAACGAATATTTTCTCTCTTCCCTTATGATGATAAAGATTGTCTGAAATCTTCTCAGGGATATATAATTTAATTAAAAAATAAATTATGAGTAGTGGTGATTTGAGTGATCAAATTAATTTATGCTAGCCTCATTTGATTAAATGTTTTTTTTATAACTAATATTTATTGGGAAGAATATATTATGAAGGAGATAATTCTCTACATTATGTTGATATGGATTTATGTTGTAAGATGAGAATGGATGAAGAGAAATAGTAAGGACTCAAGGAATGTGCTTTTTTATTACTATCAAAATTATTAATTTTAGATGTAACTTACCACTTGATGAAAAGTAAGTGTCTATGCTTGTGTGTGTGTGTGTGTGTGTGTGTGTGTGTGTGTGTGTGTGTGTGTGTGTGTGTGTGTGTGTGTGTGTGTGTGTGTGTGTGTGTGTGTGTGTGTGTGTGTGTGTGTGTGTGTGTGTGTGTGAATGAATATTTTCTCTCTTCCCTTATGATGATAAATATTGTCTGAAATCTTCTCAGGGATATATAATTTAATTAAAAACTAAATTTACAAAAGTATGTATCTTTATGTTGTTTCCTTAAAAAAAAAAATCTAAGATAGACAGAACTTTATTTTGTATGGCTATATCATAACAAGGAAATTTTTAAAATATTTTGAAATATTATATTTTCATTATATGAGTGCTTTGAGGGAGAAATTTTGTATCAAGTGGATCACCAAAGGTTAAATTTTTTTCTTGTAGTTGACATAAAAGATCAACCTCTCATGAAAACTCATCTTGGGCATAAATTAAACTCTAGTACTGAACCACTAATTCATTTAAGGTTACGTTCATTGGATTATTTAATTATGGAAAGAACTTGATGTAATGGAGCCTTATGGTAATATAGTGTGTAATTTCTAAGCCTAGAAATAACCTCTTGTTTAGTTAAGGGAACAATAATAATGTAATTTTTGAGCTGAGATTATGTTAGTACTAAACTTTTGAAATTTTTGGAGATTTGGTTTTAAAATCTAATTGTTAAGTACAAGAACAAGAAATGTTATTGTCATGAGTTTATTTATCCTCTCCTCCCCTCCCCACTTCACCCAATATGAGCTAAAAACATCAATTTGGGTTAATTTTACGGGATCAAGATTGAAGGATATCATGTTGGTATCTTTTCTAGAAGGAATCTTGGATAATTTAACTTGTGGACATATCCTACTAAGATAGCCTTGATAGTTGGAATGTTTACTAAATAAGACTCCACACATGGTTTCTAAATCATGGACCTATCATGAGTTGTAACATGGACTCTTGTGAGTGTAGCACGATACCTTGTAATTGATTAAGTTTTTTTTGCGGTTAATTATAAACTGAACCATCTACCCCAATCAATAATAATACGCATTATTCATTTTTATATAATTTGAGAATGCTTAGTTTATTAAGTTAATAGTTTTAATTCCTTTACAAGAGATGTGTTTCAGTCATTACGCTTATTTTTGCACGTATTCAACCCAAATCATAGATAGAGACTTAAGTCTCAATCCCAATTGATATTTTTTAGATTAGGAATCTTGGTTGTTATGTTGATTGGTTAATCTATGGCATGTTACTTATATGTGTTTACTAGTGCCTTATACATGCAATCCTAAAAAAAAATGAGGTCTATAGTCCCTTTTGGTAGGCTTAAAAGATTAAATAAAGTAGTTGAAAATTAAAATTATATTATTAACATATAGATGTGATACTTGTGTCCTCACTAAAAGAGGCGAATTTCTTGATTTCTGACCCATCAATTTATTGTATCTTTCTTTTTAGGACCATTAGAACATATTTTTGAAATATTGTAATTATAGTATTATGTCAAAGGAAATAAAAATCCTTGAATGAGGTGATTATATTGTGAATTAGTGATTGGTGTGTGTTTGAAAATATTTGTTTATTTTAAAAAGGGAATAGAATATTCACAATGTGATATTTAATATCAACATATTGATATTCATTAGAAATAATGGGCATTGCACTATTTTAGAGTGATGCCATACTAAAGTTATCTCACATATAGATAAGAAACTTTATGTCTATGAATGTATTAAATCCCCAACTTGATTACATTATTATTACGGATTCTAACTCAATCATAGGCTTTTTTGTGTGTTTTCATAATCCTAGTAATCTTCAAAAGGTACCAAATATAAACTAACTATAAATTTAATAGGAATTACATGAGATAATGTCCAATTCTATTATTGATTTAATAGTAATAACACTTTTATGCATGATTTTTTGGCAAGCCTCATTGTTAAGAGACTAAGTATTAAGAACACATTTGGTGGACTAGTCCACCCTTGAGTGAGATGATCTTGGGAATAAACCATGCATCGAATGCAAGTAAAATATTCATGATTACTGAAATTTAATTATGAAAGGACATTTGATGTGTTTGTGGTAGTTGACATTAACAACCCATTGTATACCCCCTTGGAGATAATGTTTTGTCTTTACAACAGATTGATCTAGCTTATATTAAAATGGATTATAAACATTGTTTGGATTTATGCTATACAGGATTGAGTGTAAAAGTTTATCCCTTAAAGGAGTTGTTGTCTTGTTGATATGGTACTTAATATATTTATTAATTTATTTAAAAAATTAATGTTGTATTGATTGGGGTATGTTACACTATTGGCGCACAATTTGACATTAAACATGCATTGAATTAACACAAGACTGGGTGTACCTTACTGGATCTATGAAATTGACTTGTCTATAAATATACACACAACATTTTCATTCCCATTTATAGACTTATTGCATTCTAATTAGAACCATATAGGCACATAAGAAGAGTTTTAAAAAAATACAAGACAAGACCACAAGACTTTGGTGCACCCTAATAGACTAAGAACAATGACTCCCAAAATAATTTACAAAGTACATTTTCAAGGATCTTGAATGCTTGATGTTATTATTCACTAAAAGTAAGAGATTATATACATAATATAAATGGTTTCATAGCTATCATAACATGTGGTAACTACCAATCATGTCTTAACTAAGAAACTAACAATGTAACAGTAGTTATGCTAACAACTATGTTAAAATTCCCCATTTATTACATTTTTTTACAAATGTACCCCCAAAATAGATCAAATTTCACCTTACCAAGTGACTTGGTGAGTATATATGTTATCTATGAATCTATTGGGAAATAATGGAGCTAAATGTGATGGTTCAAGACTTTATCTTGAATTTAATAAAATTGTACCTCAATGCATTTCGTTCTTTCATGAAATACTAGATTCTTGATAATCTTAAACACAACCTGATTGTTTCAAAAAATGATTGGTGGCTAATCTTAAGGAATTTTTATGTTAGAAACAATGCAACATAACCAAATTACTTCACACACAAATCCTTGTGCAGTATCGTATTCTGGCTCTGTTGATGAGAGAACAACTACATATTACTTCTTGCTAATCCTCAAAATTGGTCTAGATCTGAGATTAAAAATGTATCTTGAAGTTTGTTTCCTATTATCAATAGATCCAACATAGTTTGTATTTGTGTAAACATGCAAAAACAAATTTGAGTTCTTCTTTTATTCCTGACCATAATCAATTGTACCTTAGACATATCTAAAAATGTGCTTTGCTACAACTCAGTGACTCTTCTTTAGATCTTACATGAATCTTAAAAGATAGCTGATAGTAAAGCATATGTCTAGTCTAGTATATGTCATGTAAATGAGACTAACAAAAAGATGCCTATAGGGAGTTTCATCTACTTGAGGCAAATCCTAAAATCAGGAGAGTTTTAAAGATTTTTCCAATGGAATTGACTTTGTTTTATAATCTATCATTATGTATTTCTCAAGTAACAACTTGGCATATTTCATCTGTGAGACAAAAATATGATTCTTCTTTTACCATATCTTCAAGCCAAGAAAAAAATTAAGTAGACACAAGTCTATAATTTCAAAGGATTTATTCAAGTTATTATTTACTTTTTCAATGAGATTATCTTAACATCTTGTGATCACAAGATCATCCACATATAGAAAAAAAATGATAATCTTTGTGACTACCTTATTGATATACAAATTTGAATCTTAGGGGATAATAATAAATCCATGTTGTAATAGATGGTCATTTATCTTAATGTACCATGCCCTTGATGGTTTCTCAAGTCCATAAAGTGACTTAATTAGATCATATACCTTTTGTGGTTGTTAGTCATCAATGAATCCTTCTGATTGGGTCATGTAAACTTCTTCTTTGAGATCAACATTCAAGAATACACTTTTAATGTCCATCTTCTAAAGCCTCCATCCCTTTTGTGTTGTGAGTGCATAAATAACTCTAATGGTCTTGATATTAGTAGTGGGTGCAAAGTTATCCTCATAATTGATTCCTTCTTGTTGAGCATATCCCTTTACAACAATTGATGCTTTTTATTTTTTGATGGATCCATCTATCTTGTATTTTATATTGAAAATCCACTTGCATCTAATGGATTTCTTTGCTATAGGTAGAGTGATAATTTATCACATCCCATTTTTGATGAGGGCATCATATTCAACATCTATAGCCTTCTTCCACTGAGGTTGATAGAAAGCCTCAAGAAGTATATTTGGTTCAGTGCTATCAACTACTAAGATCATTAGTGTGAGTTTAAATTCATTTCTCATCTCCCTTCTAGTCCAAAATCCTAATTAAGTTTATACATTAGATATTAGGTGTGAGCCCCTGATGGTGATTTCTACCCATTTTTTACATTGATGTTTCTCTTGATTTGATTAAGAATTAGCTTCCATATTTCTAAGATCAATGAATAATTATCCTTGCAGGTCACCTTTTTTTGACAAGATTCTTCATTATCATATTTAGCTATGGGAATAATATATGAGAGGTGGTATGTTTCAACTCCTTCTTTGGAAATGAGTTGAATTATGACTAATCACAAACCACATCTTGACTTTCAATTTTTTTTTGTCTTAGGATCCATGAGATGATATGTTCTTGAGATAGTACTATATCCCAATAGAAGGCATTGGAGTGTCTTTGGTTCTATCTTATTCATATTTTTGGCTAGGATATGCATATATGATGTACAACTAAACACTCTTAGATGTGAGATCAAAGTTTTATGACCACTCTATACCTCTTCTAGTGTCTTGTCTTGTAATATCTTTATGTGTGCCATGTTGAGAAGATATATAGTTATCTGAACTATTTTTGCCCATAATGGCATGTCCAAATTTGTAATGGAAAGAACACAATGAACCATTTCCATGACTAAATGATTATTTCAATCTAAAATTCCAATTTACTAGGGCTTATAGGGTGTAGTCAAGTTTCATTTGTTACTTCAAGAATGCTAGGAATTCCTTTGGTGTGAATCCCCCCCTCCCTCTAAGTGGAGGAGGTGAAGAGTCCTCCCTAAATAGGTGACAACACACTAGTAGAAGACCTTAAAATGTGTAAAGGATTTAATCTTCTTCCTGAAAAAGGACATCAATGTTTTTCAATATAAATCATCAAAAAATAACTGGAAGTACTTGAATCTTTGCTAATAAGTAGGCAGGGGTTTGCACAAATCAGTATTTACCACATTGAGATGATCATTGGCATGTGAAGAACTTAGCTTGAATGGAACCCTATGTTGTTTTTTGGTAAGGCATCCATGGAATATAGTCAAAGAATGGGAAAATTGAGGAAGTCCACATACCATGGACTTAGAACTGAGCTTGTACAAAGAATCAGCCAAAAGGTACCCATATTGATAATTCCATAGTGTGTTAGATTTTGTCATAGATGTAGAGAGAGAAACGTCAGGAGATGAAACTACATCTCAAGCAAATAATCAATCCTTAAAAAAATCTCTATCAATGACCTTAGCCTCCCATTAGAGGAGACAAGATTTTATGTCATTCTTGATCATGAACACCACCTTAGCCTTATGATTCAAGAGCTGACATACATTTAAGATATTAGCTTTAAAGATGGGGATATATTGTACCTTTTTGAGTGGAAATTTTATCATTTTGAGAGTTATGGTGACAATTGTAATTCCTTCTACAAAATACTCTTTATTATCTAGAATTTAAACTTGATCTCTAGTTTTTTGATTTGTTAGTGAATTATATAGTTCCTTACGACCTATCATATGCTTACTAGCACCATGTGTTGATCAGATAAATGTTGCTCATTTGTGATGATATTTGGGAGAAAAGAAATACATTCTTATCTACACCACCAAAATATGTTTTTAGGGGTACATCCTCTTTAGATTCATCATCCTCTTGATGTTGTGTTGCTAGATGTATGTACTGCTTCCATCACTGAGGATGCATTTTGGATTTATTTGAATCATCTCCACTAGATGTGTCCTCTTGACTAGATGAACCTTGTGTCAAGGCATAATACCAGTAGCAATTAGTGCCATGCATTTTGGTATGGCTAATATGACACCATTAGTTTTCCTTCTTAGATTTATGCTGTTATTATGACTACTTTGGTGGTTTTTTTGAGAAATTTTGACCACATTGATTGGAAATTAGGGATTTATCCTCTAATTCATCTTTAAAGAACTGGATGGCTTCTTCTTGTTGAAGAAAATTCACCAGTTTTTTGAAAGACAATGCTTTCTTTGTGACGTTCAATGTTGTGAATAATGTGCAAAATTGAGAGGGGAAAAATCTTAATGTGATCGGAACCAGTAACTTGTCCTCAATCATTTCTCAAAGTGAAATTAATTCTACTCATACTTTTCTTACCCGATGTAATATCTCCTCAACTTTCTCATCATCTTTCATACTGATAGTATGAAGCTTGGACTAGAGATGAAGAATCTTCATCTGGTTCTTCACATCATAAATGGTGGACATAATGTCGTAAGCCTCTTTCGCTGTTAACACATCTTTAATATGATGTTGAACGTCATCAATGACACTGAGTATGATCAACATGAGGGCCTTATCATTTGATTTTTCATATTTTGTTTTCTCATCTGCTCTAATAGGATGGGTCACTGTACCAATGATGATACCCCATAATTCTTCAAATTAAATAATCATTCACATCTTCATATTCCATGTGGAAAAATTTGGCCCTTTGAGAAGTTTGGCATTAGACAAGAATAAATTTGTTGCAGACATTTTTTTTTATTTGTACAAGATTTCACAATCAAAATAATATTTTATTGTTTTCAAATTATTTTATTTACAAACAAGTGTACCTTTTTCAAGGAGGAAAAGTGGCATGCAAGTGAGCTTAGAATGTTTGTGTAGTCAGATGCAAATTCTTATGTAGGCATTTCTCTTCATGTTCATCATTTTCATCGTATCCTCCATTGAGCTTTGTGCCAATTTTTTGTGCCTATAACTTCACATTGAAAATAAAATATTCGAACAAGCTTTGGCAAACTAATTCATCCAGTTGAAGATTCCCAATGTTCTAGAGGGCATTTTAGAGAGCATAATAAAAACTAGTGGAATTCATCCAAACAAATGAAGTGCTTTCTATTCAGAAGGTGAGCGCTTTTATTTTTATTCCATCCCAAAAAAAATGATTTGTCTCATGGAATCAAGAATCTAGGTTCTTTCATCTTTTCTATGAACTCTGCCAACCATCAAACATTATTCTATGCTTCTGATAGCAACTTTATAGCTTCTCTACATCTTCTAAAAGATTGTTCACTCTGTCGGTTGTAGGGGAAGACTTCCTATCAGCTTAGGGTAGAAGCACATGATGGTGCCTATAGTGTGTATAGGGACATGGGTGGCTAACTTGTGGCTTATATAACCTTTTACCTTTTTATTTCCATATTGTTTGTAAAGATGGCCTGTAGAGTAACTATATCTTAAATACGGTATATATAAGATGCAATGGTTAATACTTGAAGATGATATTATAAATTCTATTTTTATGGTATGATTGTGGAGGTTTTCCCCTCAAAGTGTCTTAATCTTATTAGATGGACTGTCGATCAACATTTGTTTTAGTTTTTAATTTCATGGCAAGTTTTGACCGATCCACTTTTTTTTTTTTAACTTTGGAAAGGTTGCATTCTCTTACCTTTTCTTTAAATTTTAGTTTATAGTCATGACCTTATTTTGGCTTGACTTATTTTGGGGAGGCACTTCTTGACTTCAGGTCCTTGTAACCTTTCTTGATCATCTCTGCTCTTACATTTCTTCATTGTGTTTTTTAATTTGATATGTTTGGATGCATCTCCGAAATGTAGGCTCTTATTTCCAATAATATGAAGTTATAATTTCTTTCTAGAGAATATATAGAAAAGATACATGTAAAAAGCATTTAATTATTATTTAGCTTTCCAATCTTTCTTTTACATATGTAAATTGATATTTATCATAGTTTTGTTGAGAATATATATATATATATATTTCAAAATTTACATTGTCCACAAATATATAATGGTGACCGCTGCTACTTTACTTTTTAACAAGAATTGTTGCTTATTTTTTCGCTTCTTCTATAAAGAAATTCAAAATAAGACTGATTTTTTAAATGCCAAAAATCTTATCACTTAAATATCATGTTACATAAAATTTCACATCTATGGAAACATTATGTTGAAATTTAAACCTCTTGAGTGCCAAAAATATTATCACTTAAATATCATGTTACATAAAATTTCTCATCTATGGCAACATTATGTTGAAATTTAAACATCTTGAGTTTTAAGTTTTATCATTTAGAGTTTAATTATTATTTAGCATTCAAATCTATCTTCCATAGATATGTAAATAGATATTTTTCACAGTTGTTTTTGAGAAATCTCTTTTTGAAATAGTTGTACATTGTTCTCAAATAAATAATGGTGACTACTACTGCATTGCTATTTAATGAGATATATTGCTTAAGTATAGTTTATATAGGAGGTAATGGTTAATACTTGAAGATGATATTATGAATTATATTCTTATTGTATGGTTATCGAGGTTTGACCCTCAAAGTGTCTTACTTTTATTAGATGGGTTGTTGATCAACATTTGTTTTGGTTTTCAATTTCATGGCAAAGTTTTGGTCGATCCACCTTTTTTTTAAACATTGGAAAGGGTGCATTCTCTTACCTTTTCTTTAAATTTCAGTTTTTAGTTGTGGCATTGTTTTGGCTTGAGTTATTGGGGAGAGGCACTTCATGGTTTCCGGTCCGTGTAACCTTTTTCTGTTATCTCTGCTCTTGCTTTTTTTCATTGTATTTTATACTTTGATATGTTTGGATGAATCTCCAAAATATAATCTCTTATTTCCAATATTATGAAGTTTTTTTTCTAGAGAATATATATAGCTTTTCAATCTTTCTTTCACATATGTAAATTGATATTTATTATAGTTTTTTTTTTGAGAAAACATTTTTTCAAAAAGTTTATGCATTGTCGACAAATACGTAATGGTGACCACTGCTACTTTACCATGTAACAAGAACTGTTGCTTATATTTTCGCTGCCTCTCTAAAATAGAACCAATTCTTGAAATACCAAAAATCGTGACACATCAACATCATGTTACATAAAATTTCTCATCTATGACAACATTATATTGAAATTTAAACCTCTTAAATTTTAAGTTTTAAGATTTAAAGTTTAATAGTTATTTAGCATTCAAATCTGTCTTCCACAGATTTGCAAACAGATGTTTTTGATTTTTGAGTTTTTTAAAATGAAATCTCTTTTTGAAAGAGTTGTACATTGTTCACAAATAAGTAATGGCGACCGCTACTTCATTGGTATCTGGTAAGACTTATTGCTTATGTTTCCGCTGCCTCTGAAGAAACTCAAAATACGACCGACCCTTGAAATGGTAAAATGTAAATGTCATGTTACATAAAATTTCCCATCTGTGGTTGCATTATGCTGAAATTTAAAGTTCTGGATCTTTAAATTTAAGAACAGTTCTATATTCATAGATAAAAATTAAATAAGCATCGATTTGATATAGAAATTAACAAACAAACATGCCTGCGGAAGCTTGAAATCCTTCGAAATGCTAAAACTTAAAGCTCGACAGCTTCAGCTTTCCATTAGATTCAACTTGCTTAGAATTCAACCAGAGAAAATTGCAAAAGCAAATCAATGAACAGTGTCCAAGAAACTGCCCTTGTCTGCTGCGAACGAACTAATGCATAGTGAAAAGTAAAGGACATCAATATGGAGGCCATTTCTACCACCTGCCACCATGAAGCCCTGATCAGGGAATGCCTTAACAAGGTGCACCCGTCAATAGTTTAGTTAGGAGAAAACGGAGACGGACGGAATAATGGAAAGCCCCGGAATGGGAATATCCATTTGTCAGACAAACTTAAGATGAGTTCTTTTGAGTTCTTGTCAATAAAGACGCCTCCAGCATAAAAATAATTTAACTAAATTGTTGGAAGACTGTAATTGAATCATTTATTCGTTGATGTTGTTATTAGCTTAAATTTGGGATGAATAGTATCGCGGGCACTGAATGGATTGAGACGATTTATATATATATATATATATATATATATTAAACCGTCACTATTATACCATCAATATTGTTCTTAGATTTAATAGAATGCTTTACAAAAACGATTGTGGAAATGAATAGTCCATAGTCCCAAGAAGAAATGGTCAGCGATGAAAAAGCTTTAGGCACAGTTCATTATTTTTAAAAAAAAAGAGGGAATAGTCCATGAATTATTAATCTGCCAAAGTCTTACAAGCTAGCATGAATGAGTCAGTCTTCTAATTTCATCATCTGTCTGAGGTTGATAGGGCTCATAACAGAAGAAGAGCACTTAAAAATCTGGTCAACAATGATCTTATTAGCCTTTTTTGTGGGATGGTAATTGTTCGAAAACAAATAGGCATCCTTATTCGCACACAGGTTTGAGGCTTGAGTGCAATGCCCTAAGCCATTGTATCTTCCTCGTTCGCAACATGCATTTGTCGTATCCACAAATCTCTCAGAATATGCTAGTAGGTGATCTTCTGGTAGGGTGAGCACATAAGTACTCTACAAATCAATGACCCTGCTTGTATTCATAAATGAACAAAGAAGATATGCAACAATTACATAATGTATTGAAATGATTTTTGGTTTGCACTAATCAATTCAATTATAATAGCATGGTGAAGAGGAATATAAAGGAGTAAGGGGAGTTAACTCACTAGAGAACTCAAGATGGAACTGAGTGTAACTCACTGTGGAACTTATAAGAGAACTCAATGTGGTACTCAATGGAACTCCACATGGAACTCTAGGTAGAACTCACCCACTTAACCTCTTTTCACAACCTAAGTAAGCTAAAGTTACAAGTGTAGGAATTATCCATTTAATAAGTAAATAAATAATTAATATCCTACATCTACACCCCTCCCTAAGCATAGCTTAGCTGGGTAGAAAATATAAGATGAGTCCCGGCAACAAAGCTTGATGAGGTACCTATGTACAATGCAACTCTCAAAAGTTGAGTAAAAGGAAAAAAATCCAATGAGAAAAAACTCCACCCCAAAAGAGAGACAAAGAAAAGAAATTATGGCTAGAAATCCCACTCTAATAACCCCCTTAAGCATAACTTTAGAGTGACTGTAAAATTGGATCTTCGTAACGAGCTCTAATGAGGTACCCAAGTACATGGTGATGATCCCATTATCCTAAAAAATGTGAAAGATGCGTGCCTCCACAAAGAAGAGAGAGAATGTATGCACAAAATGTCGCATGACAAATGTTGTAGTAGGTCCCTCTGCAACAAATATTGTCTCTTCATTTCAGAAGAAAGACACCACGAGCTATCAGATCGCTGAATTCCCGCTCAAGTAGAGTGTAGATAGGAATTATGATGTAGATCTCTGAAAAATGCTCAAATGTCTCCCTGCTAATGCTTGAATGTGCCAAAGTCTGATAAGATATCACATGACTAACAATAGAAGATGGCAATGAAGAAACAGAGAATGAAGGAGAGATAAAACCCTTAGATTGACATATAACATTCACTAAAGGAATGTCTATGTGAAGAGTGGAGCATGACTCACCAACTGAAGAAAGGATATACACAAAAAGAAATGAGTCATTGATGCTCACAATAGGTATACTCATACTGAAATCAGTAATGTCCTAAAAAATGCGAGTCTGTAAAGGCTCTAAAAGAGGAACAATATGCATAAGAACGAATGTAGAATCTGCAATAGGACAACTAAGGTCTGACAAAATCTCGTCCTCTCGTGGGGGTTCGACACAAAGAAAAACAATATCCACCATAGATGTATCATCACAAGAAATAAAATCATGAGGAGAGAGTCCAATAGTCTTAGAAGAGATAATAGGAAGTGGAGGAGGTGTGACATAAATCTCTGTAAGATCATCAAAAAGACTCTATTGTATGCTCCAAATAGTACATGGACACTCTGTATGTTCCAAATAGCAATGAAGATCCATAAAAACATGAAGTAACAAAGTGGTAAAATCCTTGTCACAAGTATTAACCCACTTACCGAATTGAATAGGATCAGTTGGTGCAAAAATCTGTCTATATAGAAATGGAATATGATTCTTACGTGTGAGCAAAGGTTCCATATAAGTATGCTAAGAAGCATAATTATCCTTTCCAAGAAGGATCATTGGAGATGAAATAACGTTCCTGATTTAGAATCTCTCAAAGGATGTTGAAATGACTGAGAAAAGACACTAAAAAAGTGCATAACTACACAACATACTCTGCAGTAAACCCCTAAAGCATGCTCATGAAAGGAACGTCAGACACATCTGAGAATGCATCCAAGTTAGCAATTAGTGCTACAGTGGGTAAATAATGGCGCATGCTATAGAGATGGACTTTGGACTGAGCTAAAAATGAGTCCATACAGAGGACATCAATCAGGGCACAAACTATATTGCAGAAAGTAATAGGTCCCATAAACCCCTTGAATATAACACTTTATAATTTGAGTGATTTTTACAAAACAAAGAAAACCAATAGAAAGAGCACAAAAAAAAATGGAGTTTTGAAAAAACTGGCACTCAATTCTGAATTACCAATCAAAATTTATTGCAAAATACATTTTTTTATCATTAATACCATATTTAGTAAAAACTGCACTAAAAATTTAAATACTTGACAAGATTAAAAACAAAGCATGACATGTAACCACCCGTTAGAATCAATACAAAATTATGGTCATCTTCACATGAACGAAAGTAAAAAATACCTCTGCCTAATCACCTTTACATTGACTTTTCTAAAAAAAAAAAAACCCTCATACAAAGGGTTTTTAATTAAAAAGTTATGCAAAGCTATTTTAAAAGGAAATAAAACATGCTTTAATCCTTCAATTCTTTTCAGGCATTAATTAGTGTTTTGACTTTTGGAAGATAAAGAGATGATTGTACAGTGTCAAACCACTTTTGCGTGCACAAACCTAAGAAATGAGAACCACACCAGCATGCACAGTCAGAATTTGCATGTTCACTAGTAGTTCTTATCTTCCACACTATGAACAAACGTTGGAGAGAAAAAAAATGTAGTCCACGCCTCAGGTTCGAATCCTTGAACAACACCTCACATTTGCATATGACTGGTCACGGATTTGTATGTGAGTGGGGTTTGGAAATCCGCAGCCTTAGGGCCACCATTATGCACGCATGCATAGGTCTGTATGAGCTCTCTGGAAGTTAGAGAGGCACCACCACAACTCCACTAAAAAGCATATCTGAAGCAAAGTGAGACACCTAGGTTTGGAGCCTCGATTCAAGCATCCAACTTCCCAGCACAAGAGGCCATCATAGTTTTCTTTATTGCAGTAATTAAAGACAGTCCATCTCAGGCCAATTTCCCCGAGATCCTCATAGAGACATCGACTGCTCTGTCAACCAAGCCAAATCGATCAGATGCAATTTAACAACCAGTGCAGCTTGCCCTAACCCACAGGTCGTTTCACTATGGGTCAAACAGAGGCCACCCAAGGGTCTGCAGGTTTGAATAGTCAATGCCAATGGGGAACACAAATGAGGAGATCGATTTTATCTTGATCAACAGAAGATCTGAGTGTAGCCATTGAGAGCATGCAACTAAGGTCTTGAGAAACCTTTTCACATAATTGTCTTCAAAACTCGATTTACCATTCAAAGTCCACATAGCAGAATGTCGATGCAGTCCACGCAGAAGAATGTCCATGTGCTTCCAAAAATTACAAGCAACTATGACAAACCAAGGGGAGTGAAGGAAACCAACGGTGAATGCATAGATGATAGAAGCATGGAGGTCATCGAATTGTTAGAAACAATGACAGAATAACCACTGGTTATCACTCTCCTAACCTATCTCAGATCTCATCTCCTTACAGGCCGTCGACCAGGTTGAAGGATCTAATTCATAATATGACATCGTGACTAGGCCTACAAACAAAGAGCACAGCCAATGGTGGAAGAGTAGGATCCAATGGCGTAGAATGGTGAATCAGTGCAACACTTCTAGAATTTTCAAACCCCTGACCAAGCAAAAAACCAAGTCGATGCGTCCTCCTCTCAGCTTTGCAAAACTAAGCTTATACTACTAATAAAATACATGCAAAATCCACACCAATAATATGCAAATTCTTCTTAAATTTTAGAGAATACAAAATATAAATCAAACAAAGTAATCGATGCTCATTACCACAACCATAAGCTCTGATACCATGTCAAAATATGCCAGTAGGTGAGTAGGTGATCTTTTGATAGGGTGAGCACACAAGTATTCTGCAAATCAATGACCTTGTTTGTATATATAAATGAACAAAGAAGATGTGTAACAATTACATAATTTATTGAATTGTCTTTTGGTTTGCACTAATGAGCTCAATTACAATAGCATGGTGAGGAGGAATATAAAGGAGTAACAAGAGTTAACACATGTAGAATTTGAAAACTAAACCAAATTCCTACACCCACAGATTATGAGATAACAACAGAAAAAAAAAATAGAGCATAAAACTCATTAAAAAAACAAAGCACCCAGAAATCTTTATTTACAGGCTTGAAAAAACTGTCTTTATTAATGCATATATATAAAAAAATAACCACGCTGTTACATGAATTGTAGTAGCTAAAAATATATTGGAAAAATTTTAAACTAAGCATGCAGATTACATGCTTTATTCCGACGTTGTATTTGGCGGTGAAAACCAAGATGAAAACTAACTGTCTAAACTACTTAACTAAAATTGTTCTAAATTAAGGAATTGCATGGGTCAAAAGATCAACATGCAACATACAATCTAAAGGAATTAAAAAAAAACTAAATCTTTGCAAGACATTCATCAGCAGTAGAATTGGATGTTCAATTGAAACTCCAGCATCAGTTATCAACATACTCCCTCTTGATGCTGAGAGGGCTTACAATTTGATCTCTGAGTGTTAAAAATTGATATGTTGTAACTGCTTTTGTGAAGATATCTGCCAACTGTTCTTTAGTGTTGATGTATTTCATTTCTACTACCTTCATCTGCACTAAATCTCGGATAAAATGATGCTTTAAATCAAAATATTTTGTCCTACTGTGATGGATTGGATTCTTGGCCAATTTAATAGCACTAATGTTACAAAAAAAAATAACTTAGGGCTAAACTTGAATCTATCCAATTTCTTCAAGAAGTTTTCTAAGCCATAATGGTTGTGTCCCTGTTGAAGTGATTGCAACATACTCTGCTTTTGTAGAAGAAAGGGAAACTATACTTTGCTTCTTTGAGCTCCAAGTAATCAAACCATAACCAAAAGGAAAACAATTCCCATATGTTGACTTTCAATCATCAAAACTACCTCCCCAATCAGAATCACTAAAACCAACAAGATTGAACCTTTTAGAAGTGTACTAACAAATACCAAAATCTAAAGCGCCTTTCACATACCTCAAAATTCTCTTGGCTGCCTTCATATGTATTTCTGATGGCTCTACCATGTACCTTGAAACAAGTGAAACTTAAAAAGCAATATCAGGTCTTGTATGACTTAGAAACATTAAGCTTTCAACAATACTTCTATAGGATGTCTCATCAACTCTTTTAGCACCATAATCTCTACACAACACAACTCCATTTGCAACTAGAGTGGAGACTGGTTTACAATCAACCATTTCAAATTTCTTCAACATATCTTTAGCATACATTGTTTGTCAAATAAAAATTTTATTCTCCCTTTGATAAACCTCCATTCCTAAAAAATATTTCATGAGGCCTAAATATTTCATCTCAAATTCATTCATCATGGAAGCTTTGAATTCATCCTTCATCATAGACCTGCTACCCATATACAATAAGTCATCAACATACAAACTTAATTAGAATATCATTACCTTTTTGTTTATAGTAAATGGTAGGTTCACTCTTACTTCTTTGAAAGTCATTCTCTTGAAAATATCCATCAATCCTAGCATACCATGCTCTTGGTGCTTGTTTGAGGCCACACAAAGCCATCTTTACCTTGTAGACATGATTTTATTTTCCTTGCACTTCAAAACCTTGTGGTTGTTCCTCATATACTTCTTCTTCTAAGTACCCATTCAAGAAGGCACTTTTCACATCCATATAATGGATGCTCCATTTCTTTTGAGCTTCTAATGAAATCAGCAATCTAATGGTCTATTTTCTTGCTACTGGCACAAATGTCTCTTCATAATCAATGCCATACTTCTGTGTGAAGCCTTTAGTAACTAATCTCGCCTTATTCCTTTCAACACTTCCATCATTGTTATACTTAGTCTTGCAGACCCATTTGGTGCCAATATTCTTCTTGTCATGTGAAAGCTTTGTAAGCTCCCAAGTGTCATTCCTATGAATAGAATCCATCTCTTCTTGCATTGCTTGCATCCAAACCTCATTAGTATATGCATCTTCAAAACATGATGGTTCAAAATCAGCCTTGTTAAGCAAAGCAAAATTCAATGTCTCACCTCTTGGATTTTCTTCATGTGCTTGATTTCAACTCCTTTGATAAATGTCACTCAATCTTCTTACCTTCCTTGTAGAGCTAGGACTTGAATCTGGACTTACACTTGGAATTGAACAACTAGATGAGGGGTTACTTGGTGGATTTGTAGCACTTGGAATAAAAATATTAGTGGGCTGCCCATGATCAATATCATCCATAATAACATCATTTAAAACAAATTTTGACTTCTCCATATAGCCTTTTTGATGACCATAAACTCCCCCTTCATCAAAAATCACATCTCTTGACACAATAAGCCTATTAGTTAGAGGATTATATAACCTATAAGCCTTACTTTCCTCACTATATCCAACAAAAAATTATGACTCACTTTTGGGATCTAACTTTTGCCTCTTTTGATAAAGAACATGAACATAGGCTAAGCAACCAAAAACATTGAAATAATTAACATTTGGTTTTTTCTCATACCAGTCTTCATACGGAGTCATCTTGTCAAGTGCACTAGTGGGATTCCGATTGAGAATATATACTACTATAGCAACTGCATCTCCCCAAAAAGAATTGCTTAATCCTTTTGTTTGTAGCATGCTTCGTGTCATCTCCACCATTGTATGATTCTTCCTTTCATCTACACCATTTTATTGAGGTGTGTATGTAGTGGTGAGTTGTCATATAATGCCATACATATCACAATAACCTTGAAAGGGTTTTGAACAAAATTCTCCTCCATGATCAGTCCTTAAGCATTTGATTTTGCACCCTTTGTCATTTTATACAAGGGATCTAAACCTATTGAATGTCTCAAGAGCCTCACCTTTGGTCTTCAAAAAATAAACCCAACACTGTCGCGAGTAATCATCAATAAAAGTAATGAAATATGATGACTTACCCAAACTCTCTGTCTGCATAGGACCACAAATGTCTAAATGAACTAACTGGAGTGGATAATGAGCCCTCCATGCATTGCCTTTTGGAAATTTCTCTCTTGCATGTTTTCCTTTAGCACATCCTTCACAAACTTCCTTGTGCTCTTCAACCTTAGGCAAACTAGAAACTATTGCTTTTGATGTTAGAATATTCAAACTATGAAAATTTAAATGCCCATAACTGAGATGCCACAACCAACTTGTATCCTCATTTGCCATATTGACAAGGTTCTTATTATGTTCACCAAACTTCAATGGGAACATCCTATTCTTTGTCATAGGCACAACTATTACCACCCTATTTCCTTGATTCTTATCATAAATTATACATTGTTGATTTTCAAATATAACTTTATAATTCTTCTCACATAATTGTCCAACACTCAACAAATTATGATTTAACTTTGGAGTGTAATAAATGTATTTAGCAGTCTTCATACCTTCTTTTGTATGGACTTCCATAGCTCATTTTGAAGCAACCTCCAATGAGTTGTCATCACCAAGCTTGATCTTTGATTTAAAACTTTCATCCATTATAGAAAAATGCTTTTTGTTCCCTAACATGTGGTTATAACATCCCGAATCTAAATACCAAACATCTTTAGAAATATTTTCAGCTTTGTCATAAGATAAAAATAAAATATCTAGAGGATTCTCATCACCTTCTAGAGCATAATGAATGCTTTTACCATTATTACCTTCTTTTAATTTACAATCATAATTAAAGTGGCCATACCTTTTACAATGATAACACTAGATGTTTCTTTTATTAAATCGGACTCTACCTCTTCCTCTAAAACTACCTCTTCCTCGGAAACCACCTCTGCCTTTATTTCTTCTTGAGTAATTCTGATTTTGACCTCTACCTTGGCCTTGATTACTTTTGATGATACTATTGGCTTCTTCATTCTTTGTGATTTGTAATTTGGAGAAAAAATCTTTCTCATCACTTTCCCTAAATGAATCTCTCAATCTTTCTTCATTATACGTCAAACATCCAACTAGATGATCAAATTGAAGGGTAGACAAATTCTTGCTTTCTTATATGATTATGGCAACATGGTTTCACCTTGGTGTGAGATTCCTCAACACCTTTTTTTATCACAACCTCATTGTTTAAAATTTCACCAAGTGTAGCCATCTTATTGACCACATCTTTTACTCTAACACAATAGGTACTCTCACTTTCAGCTTCTTGCATCTTCAAATTCTCGAATTATCTCTTCAATGTCTATAGCTAGACAACTTTGACTTGATCACTACCTTCGTAAGCTTCTTTTAGAGTCTTCCAAGCATCCTCTATTGTCTTTGCTCCTGCAATTTGTGGAAATAGGCTCTTATCTAGAGCTATTTGAATATGAAATAAGACTTGAGCATTCTTTTCCTTAGCCTTCTTCTAAGCTGTTTTATCATTTTTTGTGAGGGCATTCCAATAAGTTGGCTCTGCATAACCTAATTCAATAATCTCCCACAAATATTTTCCTATCAAAAATTTCATCATTTTGATACACCAATAATCATACTCATTTCCATCAAATTCTAAAATGGGCAAAGAGTTAGAATTTGACATGAATTTTTTTTGGAAAAATTCCAACTACTAAATATTTAACCCAAAATAAAAATACCTACTCTAATACCAAATATAGAATTTTAAAACTAAACCAAATTCCTACACCTACAGATTATGAGATAACAGTACAAAAAAATAGAGCATAAAACTCAAGAAAAAAAACAAAGCACCCAAAAATCTTTATTTGCAGACTTGAATAAACTATTTTTATTAATGCATATATATAAAAGAATAACCAAGCTATTACATGAATTGTAGTAACTAGAAATATATTGGAAAAATTATAAACTAAAAATGCAGATTACATGTTTTATTTCGACGCTGGATTTGGCGGTGAAAAACAAGCTAAAAACTAACTGTCTAGAATACTTAACTAAAATTGTTCTAAATTAAGGAATTGCATGGGTCAAAAGACCAACATGCAACATGAAATCTAAAAGAATTAAAAAAAAATTAAATCTGTGCAAGACATTTAGTGGCAGTAGAACTGGATGTTGAAATGAAACTCTAGCATCTATTATCAACAACTCACTGGAGAACTCAAGATGTAATTAAGTGTAACTCATAAGAGAACTCACAGTGGCACTCAGTAGAAATCCACATGGATATCTAGGTGTAAGTCACCCTCTCACCCACTTAACCTCTTATCACACCTAAGTAAGCTAAAGCTACATGCATATGAGTTATCCATTTAATAAGTAAATAGAATAATTAATATCCTACACCAACACCCCTTCTTAAGCATAGGTTAGTTGGGTAGAAAATAAAAGATGGGTCTCAACAACAAACCCTGATGAGGTACCCATATAAAATGTAACTCTCAAAAGTGGAGTAAAAGATAAAACCCAATCGGAAAGAACTTGCTCATCCCCTTGCGCCCCGTCCCCCCGCCCCCCAACAAAAGAGAGGCAAAGAAAAGAAATTGTGACTAGAAAGCCCACTTTAACAAAATCCTATTATTATAAACACCATGAGATTTAGAAGAGTTGGAAATGCTAAAAATAAATATATTAAAGAAAAGAGACATGATGTTTTGATGTTACCATATGCTGTAGGGTTTTTGAATATGCCTATATTCATTGAATTGTTATTGACGAATGTGAAGACCTAAGCAAAAGCCTCGTGGTTTAGTCAATCTACAATATATCTCAGTTGTAAGTTAAAAAGTGATGTAGCTCGTTATAGATCTGCAACACATTCACCATTATGAGCCCTGGTCACCTTCACTCCCGGAGCATAACCCAATGGGCTTGTTGACATAACTAGCACCCTTTGACCTCCCAACTCATACAATTGCTTCACAACAAAACAATCATACTAAGCAAATATATTACAATATTATTGAATTTACAAACATAGTTACAGAGTGTTTTATGATTTACTATTTGTAAGTAGATTTTAATGTTCTATCATTTATTAAATGGTAACCATAGTGACACGCTAGACTAAAATAATGAAGAAGAAATTTACCCTAAGATATTTTGCATATTTTGAGGCTATAAAGTGTGTGTAATTTGGTAATCTATACTGAAAATATCTAAGTGAAATAGGAGTGAGATATTAATTATTGAAGTAATCATTTCCTCCAAGGGTAATCGACACAAGATCCTCTGCATCAAGTCTATAAGTTTGAATAGGTCCCAAGATCTATGCCACCCTATTTTTATATTATACAAAGTATTGGAACTGCTGAGGTATCCTGATAATATTAAACTTCACACATAAACATAAACACCTGCAGACATTCTCAAGAATGAAAAGATGAACTAGATCAATATAATAAAATCAAAATCATTCATACAATTTGGAATCCCATGTCATTTAGAATCCCAATGCTTGTTGAAGTGAAATTGGCACCCCTTAGCAATGCATCCCCATTTAGAGGACTCAAACACGGTAGCATGGAGTCCACCCCTAACATCCTTCTTGTAATTCAAATAACATTTTTTAATTAGAAATCATGTCAAATATTTGAACTGTGTAGAATAACTGCTAAACTACACACAAAAAATGTTGGAAAAACCTTACAACACTATTGACTCTGTAGGAGAGAATTTTAACAAAAATTAAATTCAAAAAATAATACCAAATGAAAGTCCCAGGTGGGCATCAAAAAAAAAGTAAAGAAATAAGGTAGGGGAGAAATAATGTGGAGGAATAAACACACACACACACACACACACACACACACACACACACACACACACACACACACACACATCTAAAAACCTTGAAATTATTTACATATACAGCTGTGGTTGTTATAAAAAACTAATACACAAAAAACATCAAAACTTTCCTTTATTACTTCTCATTCTTCCTTGCTATGGATTGTGTTGACTCTCTTACATGCTGCTACTCTATTATTCCTATTGCTTCTCTATTTTCCCTACTACTACTATGTTTTCCCCATTTCCTATGGACTTCTACTCATTCTCTCTTTTCCCCTATTTTCTTCTTCTTATTCTACAGATTATTGCTGCTATGTTAAATTTTGTATTTTGGCTACACATTCCCCTTTGTCTTCTATTGCATTCATTTTATACCTACCTACTTTCTCCCCCCAAAACAAAATATGCTCAAAATTTGAAATTTGAAATAACTGCATTAAATGTTATTGGCAGTCTACATATTTCATGTTTCAAAGTTGGCCGGGTTACGTAGGAATAAAAAATATATATTTTAACACTCCTTGTTTTGACCTTCATAGCATGGTCAATTAGACTCTTCTCAATCTACAAAATTTATTTATAACTTCCTTTTTACTTACCAAATGCTTATGAATCCTTTTTATGCATATTTAGAGGTTCATAACTGAAGTTCGTAGCTATGTTGATGGAGTTTGAAGATTTGTTGTAAGAGTCCATAGTTCTTATGGAGTCCAAAGATTTGTTATCACTAGACTGATAGAGTATATAGATGGGCTGATGGAGTTTGTAGATGTACTATAAGAATCTTTAGCTAGATTGATGGATTTTGTAGCTCTGTTGTAAGGCTCTGTATCTATCATAACACTATGTAGGCCTAATGCTAGTACATATATGACCCCAAATATTTATCTTAGGTGAATGAAAGTGTCCTTAGGAAATGGCTTAGTAAAAATATCAGTTAGCTATTGATTAGAATTATGAAAACTAAGCTCTATGACATGATTTTCAACTAACTCTCGATTAAAGTGTTAGTTGATTGCATTGTGTTTGCTCTTATGAAATATGGGGTTGTTTGATAATTCTATGGATGATACATTGTCAAAATAGACTTTAGAATCTCATTTTTTCTCCTCATGCAAATCATAAAATATCCTTCTCAATCATATACCCTGATATGTTACTGCATTGAATGCTATATATTATGTTTCATCTATAGAAAGTGACACTATCAGTTGTTTCTTTGAAGCCCAATATATAACTCTTGAACCAAGATGAAATGCATACCTCAAAGTTGTCTTTTGGTCATTGAGGCTGCATATCCAATCACTATTCATTCAACCGAAAAGCTGAAACTCATCGACTGCTACATGCAAAACACCATAATCTCTTATTCCATTTATGTACCTCAATATCCTCTTGCCTACTTGCCAATGTGTCTATTTTGACATCTCCATGAATCTTTATATGAGGTTGACTACATAGATTATGTTTGGTCTTATTGCAATCAAATATGCTAGGCTTCTCACTAGACTCCTATAGTCTGTGGGATCTACTTTGCTACTGCAATCATCTTTGTATAACTTAAGGCTTGTCTCAAATGGAGTGAATACAAGCTTTTTGTCCAGCATCTTGAACATTTCCGAAACCTCTTTTACATACTTAGATTGGCATATGAATATGCCTTCATCTATTTTCTTGACTTCTATCTCGAGAAAGTACTTCACAAAGCTCAAATCAATCTTTTCAAACTCAATATTTATCATTGTTTTGAAATCTTCAATGGACTGATTTGCATTACTAGTGAATATTAGATCATACATATACAATAAAACAATCAACATACCTTGCATGATTTGATGTATAATTTGGGCTCACTTACACTCTTACTAAAACTGTTACTCAAAAAATATGAGTCTATATGGCTGTGCCATGCTTTTGGGGCTTGCTTGAGCCCATACAATGTTTTTTTCAACATATATACTTTGTTCTCATGCTTGAGAATCTCATATCCAAGTGGTTTTTCCACATAGACCTTTTCTTCAAGAACTCCATTCAAGAATGCCGACTTCACATCCATTTGATGCACCTTCTACGTGTGTTGGGCAGCAATGGCTATGATTATCCTTATGGTTATCAGCCTTGCCACAGGTGCAAATGTTTCATTGTAATCACATCCAAGTTTTTTCTTGTAGTCCTTTACCACTAGCCTTACCTTATGCCTCTCTATGTTACCTTTGGGAGTAGTTTTCATCTTGTATATCCACTTAACTCCTATGACCTCTTTTTCATTTGACAGGTCCACTAACTCCCATGTATCATTTCTCTCTATAACGTGCATTTCTTTGTCTATAGCCTCATATCACTTTCTGTTCTTAACTACTTCTTCAAAGTAGATTGGATCAATTGATAGAAACACTGCATAATTCATGATTTCATTCTAATTTTTCTCATACCTTGACTTCTCATAAAATTCTTGCAAGCTTCTTGTCCTTAATTGATGTTGAGTTTAGTTGGAGGAGGAGGATTTAGACTCTTGAATAGATCCTTGACCTTCATGATGGTTGCTGCCATTAAATGAATTAGCCCTATGTGAAATAGGGGTCCATGTTGGTGCATTGGTAGCTATACCATCTATTGTTTTAGATTCAATGAAGAGTCTACCAACCCTTGTTTAAACATGATATTCTCTTTGTCTCTCTTCTCAAGCTTCATGCTCAATGAATGGAACATCCTGACTGATTATGAGATCTTTGGTGATGGAATTGTATAGCTGGTATGCCTTTGTTTGGTCACTATATCCTATGAAAATAAACCTCTAACTTTTGTCATCCCACTTCGTTCTTCTTTGCTTGGGTACATGTGCATATGCTACACAATCTAACACTCTAAGGTGTTCAACACTTAACTTTCGATTGCTTCATGCTTCTTAAGGGATTAAATCCCTTACACTCTTCGTTGGACAAATGTACAACAAGTACATAACTTTTGCTACAGTCTCAGACCAAAAATCATTAGAAAAACCTTTTGCCTTTAACATGCTACTTGCCATCTCTTGGATGGTCTTATTCTTCCTTTGAACCACGCCATTTTGCTACAGTGTATACCTGGCTGTAAATTATTTCTTTATGAAATGATCCTTACAAAAGTTCCTAAATTTATTAGAGATATACTCTCCCACTCTATCCATCCTCAAAATTTTGATGTAATGGCCACTTTGTTTCTCCACCATGACCTTAAAATGCTTGAAGTTCTCATATGCTTCCGATTTATTCTTCAAGAAGTAAACCCATATCTTTCAGCTGTAATCATCTATGAATGTTATGAAATAGACATTCTTGGATAGGGACAAGGTCTTCATTAGACCACACAAATCTGAATACATTACCTGTAACAAAGCTATAGCTCTCCATGCCTTACCCACAGGAAATGCACTACTATGTTGCTTCCCTAATACGCATCCTTCACACACCTTGTTTAGCTATTCTATAAGGGGCAACCCCTTCACCATGTGTTATTTATGAAGAAGCACACACCCTCCAAATCTCAAATGCCCATACATAAGATGGCAAAGAGTGGGTTCATATACTATCACTATTTTGAACATTGTTGCAAGCTCACTTTGCATTCTCAATGGAAACATCCAATTGCTTGTTATCTTGACTACTGCTATCTTCCTATTATAGCCACTCTTATCAAAGATGATGCACTCACCATTCTCAAATTTTAACTTGTACCACTTTTACACAAGTTTCCCTATGCTGATAAGGTTGTGTTTTAACACAGGTACATAGTAAACATCATGAATTTGTTTTTTGTCACCTTGCTTGGTGTGGATTGAAATGCTGCCCTTACCCATAACAAGAACCTTATCATTTTTTCCCTTCTTCACCTATAATTTTATTGTCTCATCTATGTGGCTGAACATCTCTTTGTTCCCACTAATGTAGTTTCTGCAACCACTATCCAAATATGATGTCTCTTTGCTACTTTGCTCAACAATGTTGCATGTTATAAACAAGCTTTCTCCTTTCTCATTCTTATTTGGTTCGACTTCTTATGTATGAGTGAAATTATAATTCTATCTATTCATGTCAAACTCCTTTCTACACTCACTAGCATAATGTCCATACCTCTTACAATAATAACATTAGATGTTAGACTTACCATACTTTTGTGCAGATCCACCTCTAGAAGTGTTGCCGCTCATTCTTCTTCCTCTTCTATGTGGTTCTCGATGGCCATGTCTTCCACCTTTTTGACTACTACAAGTTCTTCTTCCTCTATTATTTGATCATCTCCCCTTTCCTTTCACATTGACATTGGTTTTGAATGCTTGCTCATTGGAGGAGGTGGCTAACCTATTCAACCTTTGTTCATGGGTTTGCAAATAACCCATTCGCTTATCAACCGTCATTTGTCTCAAATCTTTTGACTCTTCTATAGCCATCACTATAGGGTCAAATCTAATTGGAAGGCTCATCAACACCTTCTTAATGATTCTATGGGCTTTAAGGGTATTACCACATGTATTCATTTGATTTACTATACTCATAGTTTTTGTGAAGAAGTCATTTATTGACTCATTCTCCTTCATTTGTAGGGTTTCAAAGTCTTTTCTTAAGAGTTGCAACTTGAAAAGTTTCAACTTGTCACTCCCTTGATATATATTTTACAAGATATCTCATGCTTGCTTGGAATGGACAATTGCTGATATCTTAGGAAAGATTGCGTCAACCAAAGCCATTTGTATGTCGTTCAGTGCTTTGACATCTTTCCTCTTATTCTCCTTCAACACATTCTTTTGTACTTAGGTCAAAGCATTGAAGGCAGTCATGTCTGCAACCTCATTGTACCCAGCTTCAATCAGTGCTCGTAGCTCTTGAGAGTTGAATATTGTCTTCATTTTGATGCTCCACACATTACAATTTTTCCCATCAAACATGGGGGCCCACTGCCAAGACCCTGAACTTCTTGCTGCCATGTTTGAATGCACTCACAACTGGGTTGCCCTTCACTAATCGCTTTGATACTAGTTGATGGAAAAACCTTACAACACTATTAGCTGTGTAAGAGAGTATTTTAACAAAAAATAAATGTAGAAAATAATACCAAATGAAAGTCTAAGGTGGGCAGCAATAAACGACTGAAGAAATAAAGTAGGGGAGAGAGAATGTGGAGGAATAAATACAAACATATATTTATTTCTAAAAACCTTGAAATTATTTACATATATAGCTACTTCAATTTTAAAAAATAATACACAAAAAAACATCAAAACTTTCCTTCACTACTTCTCCATCTTCCTTACTACGGACTGTGTTCACTCTCTTATAGGCTACTGCTCCGTTTTTCCAATTGCTGCTCTATTTTTCGTACCGCTCCTCTGTTTTCCCTATTTGCTACTGATTGCTGCTCATTTTCTCTTTTCCCCTGTTTTCTTCTCATTCTGCACGCTGCTACTGCTACGTTGAATTCTGTATTTTGACTGCACATTCCCCTTTGTCTTCTACTTCATTCATTTTCTACTTACTTACTTTCTCCTCGCCGCTCCCGTCCCCACCCACGAAAAACAAAATGAGTTCCAAATTTTAAATTTGAAATCTGCGTTAAATGTTGTTGGTGGTCTGCATATTTCGTGTTTTGGAGCTGGCTGGGTTAGGTAGGAATAAAAAAATAAGATTTTAACAAAAAACTGGACACCGACCCGTTCTCATAAACAGAAACAAGACACCCCAATTATTAAGGTTAATTGTAATATACAGGTCGAGGGAAATTTATATGACTTACTAATGAAATCTGCTAGATTGAGTCCATTTGAAAATCGTCCAGTAGCTGTACGAGTGGGATAATCTATTCCATAGGGATAGCTGTCTGCTCTAGCAGTGGTTGCAAGATAATTGTTGTTGCCACTGTCAACCAACGAATCTCCAAACACAAAGTACGCTGGAGCTGCTTTCACATGACAGCAGCAGCATAATATGACGACGACCAAACTAACAAACGAAGCTACCAACATTTCCTTTCCCATTTTTTTTTTTTTTCTGTGAAAAGAAATAGGTACACATCATTATTTATAAAAGAAATTTGTCAAACTCAAGATTTGTTAACCACTTTCCTAATCGCAAAGTGTAGGGTGTGCTGACACTTGCCATTTAAAGTGGTCACAATCTGCAGAGCGACAATGGCCAACTGCTGTATGATTATTACCACGTGACACTGACGCTCACATGGGCAACAGCTTTACTACCCAACTGAGATACACTTCAGCTCAAATTTGACGATCTATCTTTCCCCTCAAAGTAAAATATTTATTACGACCCTTCATTCTTAAAAAGAAGGAAACATCAAGATACTAAATAAATACTGTTAGAGACTGGAGATAATTTCTCCACTTCTTCTCATGCATGCACAGCAGTTAAAAAAACAGTTCAGTCTTGTTTGCATGCAAAGACTGTAGTTAAATTTAGATTGTAGTTAATTTTGGTTTGCTTTTCTAATTATTGTTTGTTTTCAAATTTATTTAAAGGACCCATGGGTGCAGTATTGTAATTAGCAAGATCAAGAAGATCAGCAAGATCAAGATTTGGAAGATTCAAGAAGATCAATAAAAATTCTTGTTTTTTCCATGATTGCTGTAGCAATCTGAGTGTGTTCTATTTTCTGTTTTTATTATGCTTTGTTTTTTCTTACAAACTAATATCAGAGCCCAAGCAGCCCGTAAGGAGAAAGCGGTGAAGGAATAGCTTCAGGTTAGAGGCGCAACATCGGGCATTGAAGCTCCCAAGGAGATTGCAGAAGCTGAGATAGTGCAGTCAACTTCCTGCAAACGCGCTATGGCAGTTGCCTAGTCGATGCGCACAGCAGTCAACGCGCAGCAGAAGTGTGAAGATAAAAGTGCAGGCAAAGTTGAACAGCTAGAAGAAACGTGGAGAAAGAGCATAGCTAGCATAGGAGAAAGATTAGGCTGAGCGCACGGAAGCTAGTGTGAAAGGTTGCAGAAAGATCCAAGAAGTGAAGCGCTACCAAAGAATGGTGTAGCCAGTCAGATAAGACAAATAACTATTGGAAAATGTTGGAAGGAGCGAAGCCAAAAACAAGAAGATCGTGCAAACATAGCAGCTAGCAGATAAGACAAAATTAGATCGCTGTTGTTTGTGAAGCACATTGCAAGGATGTGCAGCCGTAGCCGTAGCGTTGTCAATACCGGAAGAGTTTTGCCGTCTGATCAATTTTGAGCGATATTGTGGTGCGGTCTTTCAGCGTGAGACATGGCAATGAATAATAGTAGTACTCAGCGTCAAATTCCCATTTTTAATCGTAAGAATTACGATTTTCGGGCAATTAAAATGAGAACATTGTTTTACTCACAAGATGTTTGGGATCTGGTAGAGAATGCTTTTGTAGAACTATAGGAGGAGGTTTCCCATTAGGCATTAACACGAGCACAAAAGGAAGAGCTTAAAGAGAATAAGAAAAAAAGATGCAACAGCTTTATTTCTAATCCAATAGGTATTGGATGAATCTATTTTTTCCAGTGTTGTAGTAGCAACGAGATCCAGATCGGCATGGAAAACCTTGGAGACTACCTATAAAGGTAATACAATGGTAAAAATTACTAAATTATAATCTCTTAGGAGAAGTTTTGAAAATTTGTAAATGAATGATTCAGATTCAATAGACCAGTTTATGGGTCAAGTATTGAATATAGTGAATCAAATTAGATCTAATGGAGAAACTATAACGGATCAAAAGATCATAGAAAAAATACTCAGGAGTTTACCCAGGAAATTTGATGCAACAGTTGTAGTTATTGAGGAAACCAAAGATTTGGAACAGTTATCAGTAGATGAATGAATGGGTTCTTTATTAACACATGAATCCAGAATGAATAGGAATAGCAATACTTCTCTTGAGAATGCTTTTAAGTCACAGGTATCATTTGGCAAAGGAAGAGGAAGAGGGAGGTCAAACTTCAGAGGAAGAGGCAGAGGCAGAAATGGAAGGAACAATCCAGATCAAGGTGAAAATAGTAATCAAAAATACAATAGAGGATGTGGCAACAATCACTTCCAGCAAAGTTCACAGAGGTTTGATAAATCTAACATTCAATGTTATTACTGCAAAAAATATGGACATTATGCAAGTGAATGCAGAAAGAAACAAGGAAATGTGGACAAGTAGAATGCTAATTACTCAAATGAATTTAGTTTTAATCCTGGAAGCTTATTTCTCACTTGTCATGTTACTCAAGAAAATGCTAGAGATATTTGGTTCTTAGATAGTGGATGCAGTAACCATATGACAAGGAATAAAGATTTTTTTGCTGGTCTTGATGATTCTGTAAAATTTGAAGTTAAATTAGGAAATTATAACAAAGTGGATGTAATAGGTAAATGAGTAATAACTGTTTTGGCAAAAAATGGTGAAAGAAGGTTTATTCCTGATGTTTATTTTGTACCTGGACTAAACTATAATCTTATGAGTATTGGACAGTTAGTATAGAAAGGTTACAAAGTATCTTTTATGGATAATGTTTGCACAATTCTAGACAAGTTTTCAGGTGACAGGTTGATAGGAAAAGTGGAGATGACCAAGAATCGGATGTTCTCTCTTCGAATTCAGTGCATCCAAGGAGAATAGGAAGCCCACTTCAAAACCATGCATCTAGACCAATCATGGCTATGGCACTTAAGGTATAGACATTTACATTTTGGAGGTTTGAATTTGTTACAAAATAAAAATATGGTGAAGGGATTACCACCAATAGAACAACCAAGAAGTACATGTGAAAGTTGCATTCTAGCAAAACATCATAGAGAGAGCTTTCCAGTAGGAGCCTCATATAGAGCAAAGGTAATATTGGAGCTAGTCCATAGTGATTTATGTGGACCAATGCAAATTCCATCATTAGGAGGTAGTACTTATTTTCTAACCTTCATTGATGACTTTAGCAGAAAGTCGTGGATATATTTTCTCAAAAATAAGTCTGAAGCCTTTGGAAAGTTTAAAGAATTCAAGGCTATGGTTGAAAAGCAGAGTGGCCTTTACATCAAGGTACTTAGATCAGATAGAGGAGGTGAATATATGTCTAATGAATTTCATGATTTTTGTATATATCATGACATTAAAAGGCAACTGACTACAAGGTACACACCATAGCAGAATGGTGTAGCAGAAAGAAAGAATAAAAGAATCATGGAGATGGCTAGAAGCATGTTGAAGGCCAAACATTTTTCAAATGAATATTGGGTAGAAGCAGTAGCATGTGCAATATATATTCTGAATAGAAGCCCAACAAAGAGTGTCAGAGATCGAATTCCACAAGAAGCGTGGAATGGTAAGAAGCATAGTGCACATCATTTCATAATTTTTGGTTGTATTGCATATTCTCTTATACCATCTAAATTGAGAAGAAAACTTGATGATAGAGGTGAGAAATGCATTTTTATTGGCTATAATGAAGAATCAAAGGCTTATAAGTTGTACAACCCTATTTCAAAGCAAGTGATTATTAGCAAAGATGTTGAATTTAAGGAAGAAGAAGCATGGGATGGTAGCACCATCACAATTGGAACACCAATTCCTTAAAATTAAGAAGAATCTAAAGAACAAAATTTGCAAGGTGATCAATCCTCTCCACAAGCAAGAACAAACACTCCAATAAGAACACCTAGGAGCTTAGAACAAGGTGAATCATCCAGACATGCATGTCATCCTACTCCAAATTCACAAGTAAGTGATGAATTAGATCCAAATCTTGCCACTTTAAGATCAAGATTTAAAGGTAAGAAAATGAGAAACTTGAATGAGATTTATAATCAAAAAGAAGAGAAGTTAGATTTGTGTTTAAATTATGCTCTTTTTACTCATGACCCTATGTGTTATGAAGAAGCAGTTAATAAGGAAAATTGGTTAAAAGCAATGGATGAAGAGATGAATGCCATTGAAAGAAATCAAACATGGGATCTAACTAATCTACCTAAAGGTAAGGATTACATAGGAGTCAAATGGGTTTATAAGACCAAATTTGACACAGAAGGAAATGTTGAAAAGCACAAGCCAAGGTTAGTAGCAAAAGGTTTTGCACAAGAACATGGAACTGATTATAATGAAACATTTGCTCCAGTTGCTAGACTTGATACTGTTAGATTGGTTTTAGCAATAGCTGCTCAAAATAATTGGTATGTATATCAAATGGATGTCAAATCAGTTTTTTTGAATGGTTTCCTAGATGAAGAAGTGTATGTGAAACAACCACCAGGTTATGAAGTGCAAGGACATGAAGAAAAAGTTTACAGATTGAAGAAAACCCTTTATAGTCTCAAGAAAACACCAAGAGCATGGTATAGCAGGATTGATTCATAAATGACAAACAATGGATTCAGCAGAAGCAATAGTGAGCCTACATTATACACAAAAATCAACAAAGAAGGTCAAATTTTGATTATGTGTTTGTATGTTGATGATTTGATTTTCACTAGAAATTTTTCTATAGACACATTTAAATTAGCAATGAAGAAATAATTTGAAATGACAGATTTAGGATTAATGAAGTACTTTTTGGGCATAGAAGTTGTACAATCAGAGAAGGGAATTTTTATTTGTCAAACTAAATATGCAAAGGATGTGTTAAGGAGGTTTAAGATGCTGAATTGTAAACCAGCACTTGCACCAGTTGCTACAAGGACCAAAATTATCAAAGAAGACAAAGAGTCTAATGTTGATTCTACAACATTCAAAAGACTAGTTGGTAGTTTGATGTATCTTACAGCTACCAGACTAGATATCATGTATTGGGTCAGTTTAATCTCTAGATTCATGGAGTCACCAAAAGACTCACATTGGCAAGTTAGAAAGAAGATATTGAGATATGTGGCAGGAACAACAGAATATGGAATTTTATATTCCACAACTAATGATTTTAGTTTTATTGGTTATATTGATAGTGATTTTGCAGGTAGCATTGATGATAGGAAGAGTACTTCTGGACATGCCTTTCTTTTAGAAATAGGTGTGGTCACATGGGCATCCAAAAAGCAACCTATAGTGACACTTTCATCAGCTGAAGCAGAGTATGTAGCAGCCACATCAGCAACATGTCAAGCAACTTGGATGAGGTTAATATTGACAGATTTATTACAAGCACAGAAGGAGTCAACACCAATCTTTTATGACAACAAATCAGCAATTTCATTGTCAAAAAATCATGTTTTTCACAAGAGGAGCAAGCACATTGATAAAAGATTTCATTTTATCAAAGAGTTAGTGAACAATGGAGAAATCCGTTTGGAGTTCTGTAGATCTGAAGACCAATTAGTAGATATATTCACAAAGGCGTTAGCAAAGGAGACCTTTGATTATCTAAGACAAAATTTAGGCATTGTAAATGTTGAAGTAGTTAGTGGTATAAATTAAGGGGGAGTGTTAGAGACTAGAGATAATTTCTCCACTCCTCATACATGCATTGCAGTTAAAGAAGTAGTTCAGTCTTCTTTGCATGCAAAGATTGTACTTAAATTTAGACTGTAGTTAATTTTAGACTGTAGTTAATTTTTGTTTTCTTTTCTAATTATTGTTTGTTTTCAAATCTATTTAAAGGTCTCATGGGTGTAGTATTGTAATTAGCAAGATCAAGAAGATTAGCAAGATCAAGAAGATCTACAAGATTCAAGAAGATCAATAAAAATTCTTATTTTTTCCATGATTGTTGTAGCAATCTGAGTGTGTTCTATTTTCTGTTTTTATTATGCTCTGTTTTTTTCCTACAAATACATATTGATTATAATCTTTGACAAATTTTGACAGTTGCTAATAAATATCCTTTTCAATCTAACACGGGCTTTACAAAATAAATTACCATATTTTACAACTAAAAAGTTAAAAACAAATGTTGTGAATTTAACTCAATACATACGCCTCTTGAACTGCCACTTCAACTAAAATTTATACCATTGCAATTTTCTTCCCTATAAATATCAATGTTTGGTTGGTGTTAATGACACCAGACTGTGAAACCTAATTTCTAGTAAGGAGTTATTGATGGGCCACTATATTTATTGATCAATTTTTGGCACAATCTATTGTGAGATTTAAGAGTGTTCGGTGCTTGTAACGCTTGGAATAGCTGGGGTCTTCCTTTTCTGAGATACATGCGTAGTTCATGAAACTAACGTGTAAAGAGTAGAAACACAAGGCTAGTAAAATATTGAATATTATAAATGTTTGTTGTTGTGCAAGGCATAATATTGTGGTCTAATATTATAAATGTTTTGTAGAACTAAGAAGATCTTATGCGTTGTCATGAGTTATGGCCAACTTGTACTGGTCAAGATACTAGGAAATAAAGTGAAAAGTTAAATATGGATAGATAGAGAGAAAATTTTAAACATTGAACAAAAAAATGTTTTAATATTATCTCATTTGCATTTGAATATATTATATCAATTGCACCAATTAGATATAAAAGTAAATTCGAGGTGGTTTGTAAGAGAAGAATTTAAGGTTGAGAGAAGTGTGGTATGGAAAGTAATTTTTTCCTCTTCTTTCTTTCTAAATTAAAATGTAAGCATTACTTTGTATTTTTATGTACTATTAAAAAGATAAAACTGATGAAATGTAAGTGACTTGGACTCTAAAAATTAGACTTGAATGCTTAATATTATCAATGTCATTGTTGGCATTTGCATTAGTAAGCCTTATAATTTACTTTGCAAAAGTTGAGTGTTTTTTTTGGGGGTGGGGGGTAAGGAGGATTAAATGAGTATGATCATTCATCTTATACACAAGAATCACCATGCAAAGGCACTTTCAAATATGGTTGTTATTATATGGACATGTCAATGTGAGTAGGCAAGCCAATTCCAATGCATGGGTCAATCGATAGGAGATGATGTATAGGGGAAGCCAAAGCAATGTGTTATAATATATTTCATAAGATTATTTTCCATCTTTTAAATGTTGTATGCAAACCACAAGTGCCACATTTTATACCCACACATTTGTTCCATTGTAATTAGCATTGGAAGACATATTGTTATGGTTGTTGAGGGTGGAATATGGTTGGAAATAGATGAAGAAAATATCCTTTTAAAACAAGTAAATTTTTTTTTGCATGCATGGAATGCAAGAGTGTTTTCTATTTATCTAGTTAGGAAGTTATAATATAGGCAGGTCATGTTACATGAGTACCATATCTAATGGTAGCCTTTGCATTTCTAGCTGACGTGTTTGTGGCCCCGACGAAATTGATCAAAGTTCATCACTCATGGTAGGGATAATTTCAGTTAACAATAATTGAAGGCGAATAAAAAAAATTAAGACAAATGATATCAATTAAGGCAAACGATAGCAGTTAAGGCAAACAACAATAGTTGAGAAATAAAATGTTAATATATGTCGACTTGTTACTTTTGTTCTTTTCCCCTAGTCAAAGAGTATACCACTTCTCTATTGACATTACAATATTCCTCTACTACATGTACAGGCTCGTCCTTTCAGCACTACTTGATTTCAGAAGTGCGAACAATAAGAGCATCCTTGTAGAGGCATTTTACTATATAGGTTTCTATCTACAATGAATTGCATTATATGCATTGTTGAATCTAAATTCAGGGTTGTTTTATGTTGATGGCACGAATGAATTAATTATCAATTAGGGAATAATCATTCACACAACTCATAGTTTATAGAATAGTTTATGTAATTATAATATGATATATATAATTGAGTGAATGCATATGAATTCAATGCATAATCATTTTAAGATATGCTACATATAAAGCAATTTGAACTCTATACTTTTATACTTTAGATTTATACTTTAAAATATGATTGGAAATTTGAATCATGTCATGTACATACAGTTAAGTGTAGTTATAACCATACTCAGATTGAGCTTAGTGATAGAATATAGTTAGGAATTCAAGTAATTAACAACATAGTCAATGCCCTATTGTAGGAGGCAAAGTATAGGAGTGTGATTTTTGTTTGAATCAGTAACTACCATTGATATAATTATATGTTCAATAAATTGTATGTAGCATGTCTTAGTTATATAAACTATTTAAATAAATTATGCATTAAATGAATAAGTTATTGTGTTCATTTTCCTTGATAACTCAATCAAGTTAATAATTGAAGGTTCATGGAAAGTAATTGATTGTATTGTTGACTATCAAAATCTGATGGTATGCTTATTTAGGAATCATTTTAGGATCTTATACTCTATTTAAATCTACATCTATCTTTTCTGACTCAGTTATTCCCTCAAATGTTGATATGAATGGATGTTTCTACTATTTAATTTCTTGTTGCTAACGGAATGAGTAACATATGTGGTGGATAATGTAGTACTATATTTGCTCTCAATGTTATGTTTCTCTTTTCTTAGTAGTATGTGTAAGTGTTTCTTATGAAATTTCAAAACACTTATCAATTTAATAATAGAAAGATCATGAAAACCCATGGACTACATTGTTCACTACTTCAAACTGATGGTATGCTTATTTGGAAATAGTTTTATGATTAAGGGTTGGACATTCAACAATGTAGACAATGATTATGCATTGAATTAATGATTATGCATTAAATAATCATTATTTTTTTAGAGCAATCTTCAATACAATCAACATAATATTCCTCAGTTCTTCAATGATAATTGTGCTAATTTGAAGAATGGGCATGTTTGATTACTTATTGTGTGTTTGTAAAACACTTATTGTGTTCATTTTCTTTGATAACTCAATAAAATTTAATAATAAAAGACTCATGAGAACCCATTGACTATATTTTTGACTGCTTAAATCTAATCGTACGCTTATTTCAGATTCATTTTAGGATTTTACCATGTTCTCTCTTTAAACCTTCCTCTATCTCTTGTGGCTCAGTTTTTCCCTTAAATGGTGATACAAATGGATGTTTCTAATGTTTAATTTCTTGTTGCTAAGGGAAAGAGTAACATACGTGGTGGATAACCTAGTACTATGTTTGCTCTTAATGTTATGTTTATTTTTTCTTATTACTATGAACTTCTCTCAATGGCCCTTGTTTATGCAAATATTAAGAACTCTAATTTTTTTTGGCTTACTCACTTCATGTATGTCATCAAAGTCGAAGATATTGTTATCTCTTATGGCTCAAAACCCATGTCCTAGGGAGTTCTCCTCCAAGGAATTAGAGTGGAGTGAGGCGGAGTACAATATGGGAAAACATAAAGATATCATTGTATAGATACAAATAGATCATATAGAAGACTTATTAAATGGTGAATGCAATAGATCGGGGTATCCCATTACCTTCTGTACCAAAGATAACATGTTTAATCCCATGCCATCTAGCTTGAAAAAAGTTATGATTGATAGATCTCTCCAATATATATTGTGGGTATTGTGTATTGTAATTTTCATATTTTTTAAATATGGATTGATCATTTTTTAAATTATAATTTATTTATGTATGATATTATACATATGGCCTTGAGGATTATAGGGTGGAAGATGACATGCATTATGACATTTCAAATATTGCAAAGGTGGTATTGGCAACTGACCTATTTGTAAGCATTTATGTTGATGATCCTAATGTCACTTCGCTATCAATGTGTTGATGAATATGCCAAAACAAGATTTGATAATGTATAAAAAAATGGGTCATATGGACCGCTAGGGCATGGTTTACCATGGGCAAGATATCGATGACTTTAGGGGTAGTTATTGTACTATGAATCCATTCATAAGTAATGCATTGAAGTATTGGCTGGAGATATTATTGTTGTTGGGTGTACCTCTGGACCTTATTCACAAAATGCATCATGACATGGTGCATGATACACTTACAATGTTTGAAGGATAAATAGATATGGGTGATTTCATGACTAAAGATGGCATCCATAATATTCAAATAATGATGAAGGAATCATAATACTAATTTGAGCCTAGTGATTTGGATAGTGTTCGAATATTTATCACTAGAAATCCTGTAAAAGTATTTGTGTATGAAAAATTTGAAAAAATAGGAAAAAAACAACAACCCTTTGTATTAGGCCTCTATCTTCCTTAGTAATGTTAGTCGTTGTTGAAGCATGTACACAATAAAATACTTTCAATGTACTCCACACATGGGATAAATGCACAAGAAGTACTTATGCATTTTGAAATTTGATGTAGACGTATTATTATATAATACTTATGTTATTGTATAAGGTACTCCACATAAAATTCACACTTGGTATTGTATAAGACTTATGTTGGTGTTTTATGATGTAGTTCATGTTGTACACAATTATTGTATTTGATAGTATGGACAATGGACCTCCCTTTGTGTGGGTTTTGATGTCGAAGACTATTGTTTTGGACCTAACATCATGGATGCAAAAGCTAGTGGTCAGTGCACATTGTTATATGTTGGAATGTAAACCAAATGCTTTCATGGTGGATGACACTCATGCTAAAATTGTTGCTATTAGGTAGGCTGAACCCATGTGTATTATAAATATGTATTGCTATTTTTTAAAATAATTCTTTGTTTGCTAATTTTTTAATGTTTACTTTGTCATTACTAGTTGAGTGAAGTGGTTCAATGTGAGGTGTACCCTTGAAGTTAGCATGTGAGGAGAGTGTGGATTAAAAAAACATGATTTTAAAAGTCAATGATGATAAAATAAGGTATGAAATGTTTAGAAGCTTGGGTGAAATAATGCATAAGTCACCTACTAAAGATGCAATGTTTTGTGATGTGACCCTATTCATGCAATAAAATGTTACTCAAGAATAATTCATCAACTATTAGTAAGATCAATGATTTATATGTATTGGCATGTGGGTAAGATGTTTGCATAAAATTCCCCATGTAGGTCAAGAGACCAATGTTGTCATAAAAGTATGTCACTCTCATTTGAATCACATGTTTTTAAATTAAATTAGAATTACATCCCATCAAAGAGTGGATTGATAAGTGAAGCAGTTAGTGTCTATTGTATTTGTGTATTATTGGTGGAGCCAAATGTGCAAGGAAAATAGTTTTATAGGAACTTAAAAATTGAGAAATTAGAGAAAATGTCATGGTTGAAATCACAAAACATACCTAATGGTGATGTGATGTTTAGTTATATTATCCTGGATGTGGCATGGGTGATAATCCAAATCAAATAATAAACTTTTTACAATTTAGAATGGTGAGTCAATCTTTCTTGTTGTGTGAATGCATGTGGTCAAGCCAAGGCCATGTGTGCAAGAATATGTTGAATGTTGGAAAATTAAGAAAGAAATTTAATAAGGATTTTTCATCCAAAGGTAATTTTGATATTGATGTTGATGCTCATGTAATTATTATTTGTCTATTGATTCTTATTTGTCCTTACTGTGTTGAAGTTGTAAATAATTTTAATGTATGTTCAAATGGTTATTGACAAGCATCTATTTATAACTTATTTATGATGATGCTAATAACATTATTGATGACCTTGTACATCATAATGTTGTGAGTGTTCCTATAAATTATAATATTATTAGTGATGTGGATGATCCAAAGTATCCACAAATTTTTAGGATTTATGGATTGCTTGACAAAATGCTTCTCACTCTTCTAGTTTATATAAGAAGTCTTAATTTCCTTGAGAAGATTGTTGAAGATGATTGTAATAGGTTTTGAGGAAGATCCATTTTAAATTATGGTGAGGTCAATCATCCCCATGAAAAACCTTTCTAATGTGTATAAGATGGATTTGGGACCAGTCTATGATGTTTGAGAGATTTTGTGGATAATATGCAATCTAAAAGGGTATACCGTTAACAAATGAAAATGCCCAATTACCTTTGAAATGTAAAGTGAGATCAAAGTGCATTAATTTTTAGGATGAATTGGATAGAGCACCTGTAAAAAATGCAAACCAAAATTAGTTTATGTGAAGAATGATGTATATATATTGAGTTGAAGTTATCTTCTTTTCTTTGTATTTTTAATGAGATGTTATATGTCCTAAAATTTAGAATCTTTGTAAAGCTAAATGTTGGAAATTTATAAAACCATTAAAACTGATAGGTTGTGGAGCTAAAAGCTTCACTTATGCAGACATTGGAGGAGGGTGATGAGTGTCACAGTCACCGGCGTCAGTCAGGCCAACCGATGTTGGTCATGTGGAGACAGAAAGCTGCCGATGACGGTCAGAGGTCGGCCGACATTGGTCACCCCCAAGTAGATAGGGACTGACGTCAGTCACGTGTGTGGTTCCAAACTGTGAGTTCTAAAGATAGTTCGTTAACGAACTGGTTGTTTGCATGAAGAAGGCTAATTTTAGTCTTGAGTTGTGGATCTAATTATTGTAATTAGGTGTCTAATTATTGTTTGCATGAGATGTATATAATAGACTCATGGGCTGTATTGTAATTTGTGTTATAGAGTAAGAGAGCAAATATGAGCTTATTTAGAGTGAAGAGAGCAAGGTGTGTTCCTCCTAGTGCCACATTGCCAAGTATGGGTGATGGTTTGGAGAATTAGAAGAATTCTTCATGTATGTAGGATCTTGGTCGGTGGGTGTGCAAGGCCATGTTTGGATATCTACATGGTATGTAAGATCATTGATCTGCAAGTGTTCATGTGTGTAAGATCTAGGTTTATAGGTGTGAAAAACCAAGTTGGTTGGTAGGTGTGCAAGACCAGATTGATCTGCAGGTGGCAGCAGGATCAGGGAGATCAGCAACACAATAGGTAGCAAGATCAGGCAGGATCTACTTGGAATACGATGTGTAATCAGCTGGAGAGCAAAGAGGAAGGCAAGGTAGTTCCTTCCAAAGTGAGATCATTTGAGTTGCAGGTTGTTACAAGTTCATGGGAGATCTACTTGGAGTGCGTTGTGTACTCGATTGAGTATGTTTGTATACTCGGTGTACTGGCAGTAGTGGATACTGACTGGTTGACTAGTGGTGTTATTATTGGCTGGTGGAGGTGAACACCAGCTCTGTGTTTGAGTTGTGTGTTGGGACCGTAATGGAGAGAGTGAGCTCTTGAAGGTGAATTACTGAACACTTGGTGTGGGAAGCCTGTAAGGTGGGAAGAGTGTGGTGTCTCTTCATTTGTAATTATTTTCTAGAAGAGTATTAATACAATTGGGTATTGTCTCTCATATTCTATGTTATTTCTGAATTCTAGTTACTTGTTACTTCTGGTTTAATTTTGCATGTTTAGTTGCTTGGTAATCAATGGTGCTTTTGGGTCCTAACAGTTGGTATCATAGCTAAGGTTGCAGGGAGTAGGTTTTGTGTTTGATTACAGGTCACTCTCAAGGGTTTCTGATTGAGTGGGAGTATAGCAACGGTAGAAGAAAGTACACTAAGAATGGAGGAATTGAAAAGCATGAATGGTCAGTTACGGTGTTATGGAAAGAAAGAGCAGGTAAAGAAAGATTGTTGGTTGGTAGGAGATCAACATGAAGGAATTGAAGAAGCAGATGTTGTAGGGGTTGTTGCACAGGATGCTCTGGGATGTTCCTTGGATAAAGTAGAATCTTGTCTTATAGATTATGTTGCCTCTTTCCATGCAGCTTGAAATAGAGTATTTTTCCATGTTAAGGTCTTTGGAGACTTTGGAAAGATTTATTTAGGGGCTGGTGTGCCTTGTCAAAGTATTGGCAAAGGGGAAGTGAAGCTAAAATTGCAGGTGGCCAACACATGGGTGTTGAAGGATGTCATGCAGGTCCTATTTCTAAAGATGTAGCTAATTGCTTCAGGAAAGTTTGGTGATGAGAGATGCACAAGAACTCTCACAACAGATGCACTTGAATTAGCTGGTGGTAACAAAGTAGGTATCCTTTATCTATCTACTTATATTACTGATTCTTCTTCTATTGTGAAGACGTGGCTTTGTAGGCTTGGTCACATGAGCAAAAAGGAGATACATGTTCTTAAGAGGAAGTCAGATGTCTTTGACAAACTTAAGAACTGGAAAGCCTTAGTGTTTCTAGAGGAGATGATGGGCAGAGATCAGTGGATGGCACTGAGTAACTCTGAGCAGGGCAGTTTGGACATGGATATGATTCAAAGAAAGCTTGCAGGTAAAAACTCATCACTCACAAGAGAACATAGTTACCGGCATCAATCATGGGGAACTGGCATCAAACAGATAGGTGCTAATGTCGGTCATGTGCAGACCAGAGCCGGTGGTGTCAGGCAGGGTGGCTATCGGCGTCGGTCATAAAACTAACGTCGGTGACTAGGTAAGACCAATGTCGATCAGGAAACTAGCATCAATAGAAAAGATAGTCTCATGGGAATCGACATCAGTCAGATGCAGATTGTGTGGTAACTGAGGTCAGTCACTATAACATATTTTAGGTAGACAGCAAGCTGTCAAGGAATCTCAAATGCCCATGTGGAGGACTAAAAGGGTAAGCCTCAAATTCATTATTCCTCTTCTTTATACTCATTGCTCACTATAGAGCAGGAAGGATCCAGGAAAAAGTGGGAGCATGGCATGATTAGGATGCAAAACCAAATGGGAGATTTGGTAGGGTTGTCAGCCGAAAGAAAGCACTAAAAGATGAATGGATACCTTAGTTAAAGAATAGAGAGAATGGACACGTGAGACGAAAGGCCAGGTCATATGGTCTTGAGGAAGCTCCAGGATAGTGGTACAGGGTTTGACAGGTGGATGATAAAGCATGGCTTTAGTCAATGTCAGTGTAACCATTGTGTTTATCTTACCAGGTTGGATAATGATTGCAACATTATCCTGTTACTGTATGTGGATGGTATGCTAGCTAGTAGGTTCATACATACAGGGTTTTGCTGAGCTAAGGGTAAGGTTAGTTCAGTGGCATGTCATGAGGAATTTGGAGTAGTGAAATTCTTTGGCATGAGAGACATGGAAGTTCACAGGTTGATTTTGTCTCTAGTGGGAGCTGATGTGAATCAAGTGTTAGCGAGGTTCAATATTCAAGATGCAGAACCAAAGCACACTAAGGGCTGGACAGTTTAGTGTCCAAAATCACATGAGGTCTGGGATAGACCTGAGTTTTCCCCAGCAGTTGGAGCTATCAGAGAGTTAGGAGCCAATTCGGGGAAGTGGGTTCTCATGTATTTGAGAGAGACCAGCAACAGGTATACATGTTATGTAGGGTCAAGACTTCACTACATGGGTTTGTAGGTTTGGATGTGGCAGGTTACTTGGATGACAGGAGGTGCACCATAGGATTTGTGGTGGTTAGTCTTCAAGGTTGAGCTTGAAGAGGGATACAAGCCAAGAAACAGATTAGATGGGGTACAGGTATAGGTACAGTGCAGCTATTTATCTCTATGTGGGAGATTGTTAGGTTGTGGAGCTAAAAGCTTCACTAATGCAGACATTGGAGGAGGTGCTGAGTGTCACAGTCACCAGTGTCAATCAGGCCAACTGACCTCGGTCAGGTGGAGACAGGAAGCTACCAACCCACACAGATAGGGATCGACATCGGTCACCTGTGCAGTTCCAAACTGTGAGTTCCATGGACAGTTCATTAATGAACTGGTTGTTTGCATGAAGAAGGTTAATTTTAGTCTTGAGTTGTGGATCTAATTATTGTAATTAGGTGTCTAATTATTATTTGCATGAGATCTATATAATAGACTCATGGGTTGTATTGTAATTTGTGCTAGAGAGTAAGAGATAAAATATTAGCTCCTTCAGAGTGAAGAGAGCAAGGTGTGTTTCTCCTAATGCCACAGTGCCAAGTATGGGTGCTGGTTTGGAGAATTAGAAGGATTCTTCATGTATGTAGGATCTTGGTCGGTGGGTGTGCAAGGCCATGTTTGGAGATCTGCATGGTAAGTAAGATCATTGATCTGCAGGTGTTTGTGTGTGCAAGATCTAGGTTTGCAGGTGTGTAAAACTAGGTTGGTTGGCAGGTGTGCAAGACCAGATTGATCTGCAAGTGGGAGCAAGATCAGGGAGATCAACAACACAACAGGTAGCAAGATCAAGCAAGATCTACTTGGAGTATGGTGTGTACTTAGTTAGAGAGCAAAGAGGAAGGCAAGGTAGTTCCTTCCAAAGTAAGATCATTTGAGTTGTAGATTGTTACAAGTTCATGGGAGATCTACTTGGAGTGCATTGTGTACTCGGTTGACTATGTTTGTATACTCGTTGTACTTGCAGTAGTGGATACTAACTGGATGAATGGCAGTGTTATTACTGGCTGGTGGAGGTGAACACCAACTCTGTGTTTGAGTTGTGTGTTGGGACCGTAAGTGAGAGAGTGAGCTCTTGAAGGTGAATTACTGAACACTTGGTGTGGGAAGCTTGTAAGGTGGGAAGAGTGTGGCATCTCTTCATTTGTAATTCTTTTCTGGAAGAGTATTAATACAATTGGGTATTGTCTCTCATATTCTGTGTTATTTTTGAATTCTAGTTACTTGTTACTTCTGGTTTAATTCCGCATGTTTAGTTGCTTGATAATCAATGGTGCTTTTGGGTCCTAACAAAAACTAATTGACATATAGAAAATTGGTTAAATATTTGGAAAAACATGACTGATTTCCTTATATTTTAGTTCTTTGAAAGTATTGATTTAACCAATTCAACACACATGGTGTTAGGAAATTTTTCAAATTTATCATTTTGCAAATTTAAAATTTTTCTAAGGCATGATTATTCATATTTTACAAATTTCATAAACTATGATAAATACAAAGTTAAAAACTACTGTGACATGAACCATATATATGTAAAAGTATACAACTTCAGTGAAATGTATCATAATAAAGTAACACACTAATTATGGTCATTGTTATCTGCGTTGGAGTTACTAAGCATGGATGCATTGGTAGGGTATTATACATAAATGAAAGACATAGGGGAATTATATAGACTATAAAAATATGGACAACAATAGACGATTATATAGACTTATGGTTCATTGGGTCTTTTCCTCTAAGTAGTAAGATGGATAAAAGTAGATCATTATGTATAATGTATAGGGTTTTATACAAACACAATATACATAGGGTAATTATATAGATTATAATAAGATGGATAACATTAGACCATTATACAAACCGATAGTTCATTTTCTGATTTACTTTATGTAGAGAGATGGACAAAAGTAGAAAATTACATAAAGTGTATAGGATATTATATAGACATGAAAGACATAGGGGTATTATATATATTGTAATAATATGGAAAATAATAGACCATTATGCATACCTATGTTTTATAAGATCCTATCCTTTATGTACCAAGATGGACTAAAAAATACCATTACACAAAATGAATAGGTTATTATACAGAGAGGAAATGTGAAAATGTGGAAATTTGGATGTTATCTTAATGAGGGAGCACAAGATTATCTATCATGATCAATTTATTATTATTATTCCATTTTATTATAATGTATTTTATAATTAGGGGATATTTAATTTACAAAAAACATAAAAATCATAATAATGCATTTTATAACAAGGGGATAATTTATTTACAAAAAAAATCCAATTCAATGCAATTCGTTGTCCCTGGTATAGAACTTGGTATTGTATGCATTGATGAACACATGTACTTTATGTTATTATACTTTATCATACTATATTTATGTAATATATGCATCCTGAAATAGTAAATTGAAGCTTTCATGTAGTTATTGAAGTTTTCATGTAGTTATTGGATCTCCATTCAATTTTGCCTTGTATAGGATGATACCAATAAAAGTAGTAGAGATAAGATTCAAAATGATAAGAGTCTATAAATTAATTTTATACTATTTATCTATACTTACAAATATATAAAGTCTACTAATTTTATACTAATTCATTATACTAATGTTTTACTCTGCCTTAACAAGGTATACAGTTAAAACCATAATCATATTCACATAAGAATGTTTACATTAAAATGGAGAGTTCATCATACTACCATGACTTTAGTTTCAAGCATGGGGCCAAAGACTTTAATAAAGTATTATTATAATTATTTAAATAAAGCTATAAACTTTAAACCATAATAACATATAATGCTCTCAATCATGCTTCAACAGATTTATCACTGTTAACATATATAACTCACATATTAATCCACATTCCAAGTATTAATTATTTTTGTGTCCCTTATATGCATGTTACAATCATATCAAGGTTTAAAATAAACATAGATGAGTATCCTAAAGCTAACTTAAAATAGAAATGAATTCAATATTCTCAAAGCATTAGGATCAATATAGATCACCCTTAAGCAATTGAACAAAATATTTATGGATATATCCTAGTCTTTATTATAGTGATGAAATGAGCTCTAAGATACAATAAAGATCAAGTGGGAATCTTCCCAGTTCTAATCCTTTCAATACATTATTCAACTTGTAAAACTATTTATATTTTCATTTATAAATGTTTTACATTAGTATTCAATTATTTTGTTAAGTGCACAAGGTTTTTTTTTTGTAAGTGGTTTATTTTAATCATCAATTGTTTATTAAGGGAATGTGAGAGTGAGATGCACATTTTTTTAATTTTAGTCTTAAATTATTTATAATTTAAAGAGGATTTTTTATTTTTGGTAAAGGGTATCCTAGTTGACAAACATGTATTATATGCATCATATACTTTTTCATGCTCTATATATATCAAATATGTGGGCATACATCAATGGATGTGGGAGCTTTTGTGTGCTTATAATTTAATTTATATAGTCTTTGGGTACTGTCAACATCTACATGGAACTTATTTTTAGTGTA
>JARHVA010001900.1:2222500-2237500 GCA_037957365.1 Torreya grandis | reverse complement strand
TTTAAAGAATATACCAATTCTCATTTTCTGTTATAATATTCCTTTTTCACTGAGCATAACTAATAGTAACATTCAGTGTGGACTACTATGATATATGTTGATCCCACGATAGTCCTTATGTACCTCTCTATTAAAAATTTAACATTCCCCTACTAGTTTAGCCTTAAAGTATAAAGAATAACAAATAAAGCCTTATATGACATAATTTATATAGAATATAAGGCTACACATTATTTACAAGACAAGGCTTTCTTGTTAAGTGTAACAAGCCAGTACATTTGACATGGACCAACACACTAGATGTTGACCCTAAGGTGGCCCACCAAACTAAAAGTTGAAAGTCAACAAAGTTACTCATAATCCATCAAGTTAAGAATAGAAAGATCATGGAATCAATTAACTATATTATTGACTACTTGAACATGATGGTATGCTTGTTTGGGAATGATTTTAGGATCTTAACCTATTGTATGCTTAAATGTGTATATATATTGTGACTAGGATCATGTTGATGGTGGTTATTGTTAGTGCCCAAAATTTCACTGAATCAATTGAGCCCTTTTCAAGTGTGAATGCTTGAATTTTTTATCCCAAGTCCTATTTTCAAGTCTTCATTAGAGGTCAATTTCATGTTAAATCGGCTAAGTGTTAATTTAGTATTTACTTAGTGTGAAATAGCCCTATTTTTTTGGGAAAAATATTCATGCAAATTATCTAAAGAATTATTTATTTAAGGAATTTTACCTATGAAAAATATTTGAAGGGCCATATTGTTTCATTAATTTTATCTGCACAAAAGGGCCCAATCAAATTCTAATTTTGTCAAGAAAAATGTAAAGTTCATATGTTTCAAGGAAATTATTTCAAACATTTTGTATGAATTAATTATCTTGAAAAAAGGCTCAAAAATAGGAATGTCATGGATAAAATATTTGAACAAATTCTTCTAAAGTTTGAAAATCCAAGTCAAGACAAAATGTAGTGGAGAAATTATTCCAAAGACCATGTTGTTTTAAGATAAAAGTTTTGAAGATATAAGTCCTGATGACCAAAATCTCCAAGAGCCCTAAGAGAGTGACAAGTGTCACCATCTTAGTGGGTTGCCTAACTATATAATAACACATAGGGGTCAATAAAGTCAAAGAACTTCCTGGGGAACATGAAGAGGACATGCGTCGAACTATCAATAAGTGACCAAGTAGTGTGATGGTCATGGGGACATTAAAATTAATCTCAACCATTATACGGTAGTGATTAAATTTGATGGTCACATGGAGGTCATTGATGATCACATGAAAAATCAAATGACAGGCATATAAACATCAAATTTAAGCCATGGTTACTATCTATTGGGTGTTAAATTTGATGTTCGTACACCCATCAAAGACATTCATGTGAATGTCAAATTATGGGCATACAAATGTTAAAATTAAGATCAATGATTATCTATTAGGCCTAAAATTTGATGGTCACATGCCCATAAAAGACATTCACATGGATGTCAAATGATGAGCATGCAGATATTAAATTTAATCCATAATAGACATCTAATGGTATTTTATACATGATAAATGGGATCAATAATCCATGTTTGCTCATGCAAATCAAGATCAATGGTATGAGTGAGGGCTGACTTATCAAAGATTTGGGTTGAAAAAGGAACTACCATGTGGTGGAAGGGCACTAGTCTCGGCTGAGATTGACTATATAATGTGTAGAAAGCTCACAAATTCTTTAGGTGTCATGATCTTATGAGGTCCTAATGGATATCTAAGGGCTTGCAATAAAATATAATGCTAAATAGATGCCGAAAGCTTGTAGAGCTACCATGTGGCATGCTCACGTTCATCATGCCTACAAGGATATATCATTGAAACCTAAGAAGGTGGGCATTTCAATGAATTTCAAGGTAGATGTGTCAACCTGTGAACCCTCTAAAGATGATCAAGTATCCTTTGACCTTTCTGAAAAATTAGAGTTTTTAATGGTAGTTTTGACAAGTCTACAATGAAATACTCTATAGATCAATAGAAAGTTCAACTGCATATGGAGACAAGTAACATTGAGGTTAACTTGAAAAAAAATATTGGTCATTAGAGTGATATGGTAATGCCACATAGGCATGCATGATAGAATCAAGGACACTGTGCAATGTAGTTATTGAATCTTCCACCACTAACAATAACTTGGCAATTTACAATTTATAAATTTATGAAAGGGGCCTGAATTTACACAAATAAGTCAAAAGTTGAATTTAATGCATTTTTTCATAAAAAAATATATGAGGGAAGCCCTAAAATGACAAAGGTGAAAAAGTAAAAGTGTCAAAATGGAAAAAATGAAAAATAAGTTGGAGCCAAAAAGTAAAAAGTTGAAAATAACCTTAAGTCTTTTGCATTTTATCACATTTTACTCATCCAAGCTCCTCAAATGGGAGAGATATTATAGGTTTTCAAGTCCAAGGTGTTCCAATCCAATTAATAATATTTAAATGGACATGGATCTAGAATATTCCTAGGACATCATTCCAAGAGTAGGTTATTCCATGGCATGCATAAAGGGAAAGGCAATTGTCTAGGAGTCTTCAGTTGTGCATGTAAGTGGTCCAAGTCATCTTTAGGTAGTTCCACATAAATACAAATGGTTTATTTTCCCTCCACCATGAATATTATCTTTCCATCTTTTTTGAAATCATTTACATCTATGAAATTAAGGGGTTTGTTAGAAATCCCCATCATTCCTTGTAAAGGAAGCTACAATTATAAGTTTCCTTGTAAATACATGAAGAATCTAGGCATGGAAAATGATTTCTTCCATTTAGGATCATATTGGTGGGACTTTTGCAATTTTAGACTTGAAATGGGTGAAAAATATAAATAGATGGCTTCTCCTCTATTCAGGGGGTTGATTGGCGATTGTGTTGGTTATTGTTGGTCTTTGATTCTCTCCAAGTATAGGTTCTTATAAATTTTGTGATTATGGTTGTGTGTGTATTTTGCCTCTCTTGCTAAGTTGGTTGTAGCTGTATAAACATTAGCAAGCTCAGAAATCATCTCTATATGTCTCCCCTAGCCAACATGGACAAAATCCACCATGCTTGTCCACATGGAAGCATTTTGAAACTGTAGTGTATGTAAGATTTTATTTCAAGTTAATGGAAAATTCTTGTGGTTATTTATTCTATCCTGTTAATGAAATGAATGAATGATTTTTACAAGTTTTGATGATTATATTTTTGGGTGTGTGTTCATTATTGGTTGTCATTTTGAACATGTACCTAAGTCATAAATCCGTTTACGTAGTTATATTTGGAAATATGTTATTGAATGCCTTTTAGGTGCACCCTGGGTTCAACAAATTTAACATGAGAAAGTATTTGAGATTCTACTTTCAGTGTATGTTTTAGAGTTTTAGGGAACATTTGGGCATCTGCATTAAATTAGCACTAATGGATGCAATGTTCTACTTGTGGTTTCCATGGCTTGAATTTTAGTTTTCCTACATATTTATAATAAGTGGTGTCTTGTATGTTGAAAGAATCCAAGTAGTTTGAAAAACTACTAGCACACAACCACACCCTTCCTCTTTATTATTATCAAACTATCCTACCCTATTTTACCCTAAAAATGATATAATCTTTATTTCATATCATAAAGTGTCATTTTCGTATAGATGCATAAAATCTTGCATGTTTAGTATTATTTTGTTATTTATGATTTAAAGGGTCTAACACTATAGTTTTCCATTCAGTCCATGTTGTTGAAAATTCTTTAAAATGAAGATTATAGTCAATTTACAATCTATCTTTTATAACTTGTATGTGATGTAGTGCATTTTTGTATTCTATGTGATATCACTTCCTAAGTGGAGTGTGCATGTTTGATTGTGACTTGGTCATATTCATTGTTATTTGTACCAATAATCCCCAAAGAGGTTAAATTGCAAAATCACTCCATGTGAGCAAGCTACCCCTTAGTTTCTCTCATCTTGGTTCAGGTAGATCCAAAAGTAGTAGGGAGATGACCATACCCTTTGTAGGTGCCTCTCAATCATTTTTTGTATCTGGTCCAGTCTTGATTTCAAACCCATCCCCATCTATAATGACATACTAGTGGGGTTATTTTTATCATAGCGTGCCACTATATTAAAGTGTGTAAGGTTGAGCATACAAGGTGTAAAACTAGGAACCAACACTTTTTTTGTACCACTATCAGGGATTAAATTGAAGTCCTAGTCACTTGTATAGACAAAGACTATTGCAGAGAGCTGCTATCATTTTAAAATTATCTGCCTCTATGTTATTTTGACTGTATATAGTTTCTTAACATCACCACTCAGATGGAATTATTTTTAGGGATCCAATTAAATTCATGGTCACCTGTTGTTTCTAGGGATCTTGTAGAGAGCTAATTGTAAGTTTAGGTTTGAAAAAAGTTCTCAACCACTATTTTATTACAATTAATCTTAGCTACATTTTTAGACATTGTTCATTGATATTATCTCAGAATTTTGAAGGTTGGGGTTATTTGATCTTTATTTTTCATCTTGTCCTCCAATACCATATCACTACACTAGGGATGTGTTAGGATTTAAGAGATTTGATAATTTGACATCTATTTAATTTATTACAAAGATCTATAAATTTTTCATGTTTTGAGGTGGTTCTCACTATTTCAACATGAATCTAGAAAAAATCATTATATTTTCTTTAACACATCATCACTAACTTCAGATAGATATGGTTTCAATATGTATCACTACAATTTTTTAAATGGTTATATTCTATAAGTTTGATTCTAGTGGCAACTCCAAAACATCATCTAATTTCAAAGAAATAGCAGTTCCTTCTTTGAATATATTTAGCATTGGAATTTATTTTTCTTTCAAAGTTGGAAGGACTGAGGTCATCCTTCAAAGGTTATTACTAAAAAAAACTTGTCTTACCCCTAAGCATTCGTCAAAAAGGAAAGAGAAAAATATGGAGACTTGTTGAAGGATAAACTGTAGCTATAAAGGACTGTTTGGGCTATCAAGATTCTGATAATCCTAAGCTTTTTATTGAAATTATTATTATTCAAGATTGTCATAGTTTTTATGACTATTCAAAATCATACAATGAATTCTCTCCTAAGTCTGATCCACCAAGTCCACCTCATTTATCCCATCACATCACTTTAACAATTTTTAGTAAACCTCCCATTGAACCAATCATAAGGCATATGGACCAAAATGATAATGAACATTGTAAATTATGCATTCCTAGATTTTTACCTATCAATTTTGATGACATGGAAGGTTATCCTAATCAAGTCAGAAATGAAGTAAGGAAATTTCATTGAAAATTTCAAGGGAATAATGCAGTAAGTGGTGATTATCACCTAAATTATTTTCACAATGTCATTGAATACTATGAGGTTGAGCATGCGGATATGTGCACTAAGTTATTTTTGCATACATTGGATGAATATGCACGTGAGTGGTTCAACTTCTTTCCCCATGGATGCATTGATTCATGGGAAAAGATGAAGAATGTGCTTAGAATTTAGTATGGTGATAGACTTGATCCCAAATTTATTTTGGATAAATATGAAAACATAAAAAAAGAGTGTTAATTAGTGCATGTAGGAATTCATTACATAGTTCAACAAAGCTATGATGTATTTGCCTAAGAACATAAGGCCTAGTGATTTAATGTGCCTGATAAAATACTATGATGCCTTTGAAAAGAAGGTTACGTACTACTTGAAGGACAAGGATCCTATGAACCTATGGTTGGCATTCAATAAGGCCATCTAAACTGATAATAATGTAAAGGATATGTGAAGGCCCATGAACAAGTTAGATAATGTAAAATTAGTCAATCTAGAAAAATAGTAGTCCACAAAGAAAAATAACCTTGAGGAGATGGTTAAAAATTTTACCTCCAATGTCAAAGAGATGTCATACAAGTTGGCTAGAGCTAAAAAGTGCATCCCTCATTTGTATACTAGTCAAGAGAGGGATCCAAATCTGAATCAAGAACAAAGGGGGCTTGCTTTCCATAATCAAGATAATGATAGAAGGAAGAGGCATGCACATGAAGAAAGAATAAATAGAAATCAGAATAGAGGGGATGGAAAAGAAGTGCATGATCTATTACATGCCAAAGTAAATGCTATGAATTTTGATTCTAAATTTGATTGGTGTGACAAGTGCTTCCTCCCACATTCCCCATGTGATATTATCAAATTGATTGATGAAGATGTGAATGATCTTGAGTCTACATCTGATGATGTTGAGCTTATGATGTTTAATTATCAAGACTCCCCATGTAAGTTTTGTACCTCCATTAAAATGATGAGGGCTACTACTACTGATAAGTTTTGGAGTACAATCAAGAAGGTCCCAACATATGAATTTATTTGTGATGATTGTATGACACAAGCATATGAGTTACCCAATCATGATGTAATTGAATATCTGAAGTGTGCTCTAACTAAAGTGTTGCACATAAACGTAGAATTTGATGTTGTTAAAAAATTGAATGTTCTTGATGCTAGGTTTGAAAATAAAGGTGATTTTTAGAGAATGTCATTTATCGAAAATGGGGTTATCTTTTGTGCCTTTAAAGATGAAATTTTTTAGACTTCTTTTAAATAGTACTTGAAGTGCATGAATGACATTATCGATACTCAAACACTCCAGCTTGGTAATTACCTAAATGCAGTTGAGAAATAAGTTTATTTACAACTAATAAAAAGGTACCAAGATCTTTTGTCATGCTCTTATCTAGATTCAAGATCATGAAAAGAGGATTTGTTTCAACTTGTCATCTTATCACAACATAACAATAGTACCTTTAGGCAGGTGTAGAAATTGGTTTACTTCATCTTGGCCACCAAGCTACTAGAAAAGTTAAAGAGATTAAGGAATGGTAGAATTTTGGATCCACCCATTAATAGTGAATATCTAAAACATTTCCTCGATTGAGCCCATGCTTGTGTATACATTATATAGTGTTTTCTTTCTTTATCCTTCTAATGATTTGTTACCCCTTTATTTGAGCCTTATTATACCATTCTTTTCCATTATTTTTTGTCATGTTTTTATTTTTAGATCTTCTTGATCTATTTTTGTCAAGCTAACTTATTTTATGAAGCCATCATGAGTGTTATTGATAAATTACTATGTGTTGACTCTATGACCTAATGGATTGACACCTAGTCTTACATTTTGGGGTTTTCTACACACCCATAGGGGTGTAAATCCCTAGGTGAGAGATAGTGTTAGTTCCCAAAATTGAATTGAAACAATTGAGCCCTTGTCAAGTAATAATCCATGAGTTTTTAGCTTATGTCCCATTTTCAAGACTTTGGTGGAGGTCAAGTTTATGTTAAATTGGCTAAGTGTTAATTTGGTCTTTACTTAGTGTGAAATAGTCCTATCTATTTTTGGGAAAATGTTCATGTAAATATTCCAATGGATTATTTCTTTCAGACATTTTTCACATGAAAAAATTCCAAAGGGACATATTATTTTATGTATTTTATCTTCACAAAAGCCCTGATAAAATTCTAGTTTTTCTGAAAAAAATGTAATGTTCATATGTTTCAAGGAAATTATTTTAGACATTTTTTCCAAAACAATTATCCTGACAAAAAGAATGAAAACATGAATATCACCAAAAAAAAATGTCAAAAATAATTCTTTCAAAGATCAAAAGGCTGAATGAATTTAAAATGCAATGGAATAATTATCCACAAGACCAAGTTGATGAAATATAATAATTCTAAAGATAGAAGTATCGATGACCCAAATCTCCAACAACCCCATGAGAGTGACAGGTGTCACCATCTTGATGGGTTTCCTAGTGGTCCAATGGCATCAAGTGGTCAAAAAGTACTAGAACCTCGAGATGAACATGAAGAGGACATGTGTCCAAATCTCAGAAAATGACCAAGGAGTGTGGCAGTCGTACAAATGTCAAAATTAACCTCAACCATTATACATTAGGGCTTAAATTTGATGGTCACATAGATGTCATTAACAGTCATGCAAATGTCAAATTATAGGTATACGAAAGTCAAATTTAAGCCATGATAACTATTTATTGGGGCATAAATTTGATGGTGACATGCCTATCAAATATGTTTATGTAGACATCAAATGATGGGTGCACAAATGTTAAAAATTAATCTAAGTGATTATCTATTGTGCTTAAATTTGATGGTCATGTACCCATCAAATATGTTCATATGAACATCAAATGATGGGCACACAAACATCAAATTTAACTCATAGTAAACATCCAGTGGCATTTTACCCATGGAAAATGAGATCAATGGTTTGTGTTTAATCATGAAAATCAAGATTGATGGTGTGAGTGAGAGCTGACTTGTCAATGATTTGGGCCAAATAAGGATCTACCACTTGGTAAAAGGGTGCTAAACTAGGCTGATATTGACTATATATAATGCATAAATCCCATTATTTATTTATATGTCATGATCAGAGGAGTTTCTAATGGAGATATAATGGCTTGAAATAAAATATAATGCTAAATAAACACTGAAAGCCCGTAGAGCTTCCATGTGGCATGCACACGTTCATCATGCATACAAGAATCTATCATGGCCACCTTAAAAGGTGTGAATTTCAACAAATTTCAAATCATATGTGACATCTTATGAACCCTTTAAGCAAGATCAATTATCCTTTTACCACTATATAAGGCTATATTTTATGATGGTAGTTTTGATAAGTCTATAGTGAAATGATCCACAGATAAACAAAAAGTTCAATCATATATGGAGATAAGTAATGTTAAGGTCAGTTTGAATAAAGATATTGGTGAGCAGAGTGACATAGTAATGCCACAGGCATGCATGAAACATTGAAGGACCATGTGTAATGTAGTTAGTGAAGCTCCCACCACTGATAGCGGCATGGCAATTTGTAAATTACAAATTATAAGAGGGGTCTAGATTTACCGAAATAAGTCAAAATTGAAAGTAATGGATTTTTCCATTGAAAATTATATGAGGGAAGCCTTAAAAGTTCTAATTTTAAAAATTAAAACATGAGAAACAAGTTGGATCCAAAAAGTAAAAAGATGAAAATAACCCCAAGTCTTTTGTATTTTCTCACGTTTTGCTCATCTAAGCTCCTCCAATAGGAGAGATATTATAGGTTTAAAAGTTTAATATGGGCCACTCAAAATAAGATCATTCAAAGTTCCATAAATATAGAATAATCCTAGAACATCATTGCAATAATAGATTGTTCCATGACGTGCATAAAGGGAAGGGAAGTTATCTACGAGTTTCTAGTTGTGCAAGCAAGTGGTCCATGGCATCTTCAGGGAGTTTCACATAAAGACAAATGGTTTATTTTCCCTCCACAATGAATATTATCCTTACATCTAATTAAAAATAATTTCCAACCAATAAATTAAGGGGTTTGTTTCAAATCCCCATCATTCCTTGTAAAGGTAGTTCCAACAATCAATTTCCTTACAAATACATGAAGATTTTAGACATGGCAAAGGATTTATTCTAGATAAGAGAATCTTGGTGGGACTTTGGTGATTATAGATTTGAAATGGGTGAAAAGTTTATAAATGAAAGGCTTCTCCTCTATTAAGGGGTTTGATTCATTGTGTTGGTTAATGTTGGTCTTTATTTCTCTCCAAGTATAGGTTATTCCAAATTTTAGGATTATGGTTTTGTGTGTATTTTTCCTCTCTTGCTAAGGTGGTTATAGCTATGTATCCATTATCAATCTATGAGAGCATCTCTATATGTCTCCCCTACCCAACATTGAGCAAATCCACTACGCATATCCCCATGGTAGCATTTTGAAACATTAGTGTATGTAAGGTTTTCTTTCAAGTTAATGGAAAATACTTTTGGTTATTTATTGTATCCTATTAATGAAATGCAATAATGTGTTTTATAGGTTATTCTAATTAGATATTTGGGATTGTGTTCATTATTGGTTGTCTTTTTGGGCATGTACCTAGGTTATAAATCCCTTTTTATAGCTATATATGTAAATATGTTGTTAAATACCTTTTAAGGGCACCTTGGGTTCATGAATATAGAATGATAAAGTATTCAAGATTCTAATTTTAGTGTATGTTCTAGGTTTTTAAGGATAATTTAGGCATTTCAATTATATTGACACCATTAGATGAAAAGTTCTCCTTGTAGTTTACATGGCTTGCATGTTAGTTGAAAGAATCCCTATTGTATGAAAAAAACCAACACACCACCATATCCTTCCTATTTATTATTATCAAACTATCCTACCCTATCCTACCCTGTAAATGATAAAATCTATATTGCATATCATAAGTGTCATTTGACTACAGATGTAGAAAATTGTGCATACTTAGCATGTGTTTAAAATCTGTGCCTTAAATCACCTAGAACTACATTTTTCCATTCAACCCATGTTATTGAAAATTATTTAGAATGAATATTGCAGTCACTTTACCATCTATCTATATTAGCTTGTATGTGATCTAGTGTATTTGTGCAATCTTTATCACAACCCTTCCTGAGTGGACTATGCAATTTTGGTTGTGCCCTAGTAATATTAACTTTTCCTTGTGTGAATAATTTGCATAGAGGTAGAATTACATAATCACTCCATGTGAGCAAGCTACTCCTTAGGTCCTCTCACCCTTGTTCAGGAAAAGCCAGAAATAGTAGGGAGCTGGCCATAACATTTTTAGGTGCCTCTAATTTATATTTATGTTTGGTCAAGTCTTGAAGCCAAACCCATCCTTGTTTATAATTACATATCATTAGGTTTTTAAACTTTGTCATTTTCTCTCAAGTGTGCAAGGCCAAGTGTATGAGGTGTACAACTGAGGACTAATAGTTATAACCATTCCTTTAAATGGTGATATGAATGGTTTTTTCTAATGCTTAATTTATTATTACTAATGTAAAGAGTGACATAGGTGGTGGAGAGCTTAGTACTATGTTTCTCTCAATGTTATGTTTCTATTAACTTAGTATTAAGTATAAGGATTTCTTATGGTCTTTCAAAACACTTATTGTGTTCATTTTTGTTGATAACTCATTCATGTTCATAATAGAAGGATAAATAAAATTTGTTTACTATATTGTTGACTAATTTATTCAATTAGCATTAATAGTAGGTGGGGTAAAGTTGGGATTTTTTTTAATAGTGTTTAGCTAAATATATTCCCTTTTTGCATAGGGTTATGGACAACATATATGTGTTCCATATAGATATTTTACATGAATCATTGTCCACTATTTTCCATCTTATTACAATCTATTTAATGCCCTACAACTTTATTGCATATATAATACCCTTTAAATTTTGTATAATGGTCTACTACTGCCCATATTGCTACACAAATTAAAGAAAATAATGAACCATCTATTTTTTTCCTTAACTTGTTAACAGATGTTAGCCCATACATGAAATGTGAATGAACTGAATATTTAGGGCCCTTTCATAATTTGGGATAGTTAATATTGATAATGAATAATGATAATCCATTATATAGATCGATGGGTCATTGGTTCCTTTCTTTTAAGTTGAAATAATGTTTTTTTTAGTGCTTATATGAAGGTATCCCCAAATTCTCAAGATAATACTTAGTATTGATAATGAAAAAAATTAGACCATTATATGAAATGATGGTTCTAGTTCATTGGTTTCTTTCCTTTATATAAGAAGATGAACACATGGGTAAGAATTCTAAAAATTAAAATTCCTTTAATGTATAAATCTAGAATACAAACACATTGAGTTGAGCTTCTTTTATGTATAATATGTCTGAGAATTATATACTAAATGTAAATTGTATTATACAAAAAAATGAATGGTGAAGATTCAGGGAATTATAAAGAATTATTTTACATTTTTATTTGAATTTTTGACATTTTAACCACTGCTCTACTCACAAACCGTGTATGTACACTCAAAATATGAAGCTTATTGGTTATACTTCAATGCAAATTTTATTCAAACACTCCACTAATTTCCTGCTTGACTGAACAAGTATATTTCCCTATGTACTAATCCTTTATTGTAATACTTACTAATGCCATATTGATTTTATACTTAACTATACTAGTATCATGCCTTATTATAATTCCCTATGTACTTAGTGCTTTATTGTATGAGGTGGAGTATAGGATTGGAGTTTTATTTGAAGTAGTAACTGGCATTGAATGAATTATGTGTTCAATTAATTCTATGTTGAACATCATATTTAAATAAATTATGCTTTGAATGAATGATTATGCCCTACAAAATCATTAATTATTTTAATCAAGAAATAGTACTATCAAAATAACATAAAATATTCCCTAAATAATCATTAATTCCTTCAAGCAATAAATAGTACAATGAACATAATACACATCTATTATTTATTAATAATAATTCTAATCTAAAGCTTGGGCATGTATAATTATTTTTTATGGGGTTGAAAAACACTTATTGTGTTCATTTTTATTGATAATTCAATCAAGTTAATAATAGAGAGTGCTCAAGGAAAACCATTGACTATATTGTTGATTGATTGAACCCCTTATGGAATACCTATTTAACAATGATTTTAGTATATTTATAATGTTTAATTTACTATTACTAATATTTATAATGAACATAGGTTGTGTATAACATAGTACTATTTATTTTTCAATTTTATGTTTCTATTAACTTAGTACCCATTACAAGTATTTCTTGTGGGCTTGCAAAGTACCTATTTGTTCATCTTTGTTCATAATTATATCAAGTTAATAATATAAGGATCATGGAAACACATTGAATTTTATCTAGTCATGGACACAAAGGGTGAGGGTAACTAAGCTCGTCAAGGGGTGTGGGAATTGAAAATAATGAAAACTAAAGTTTACTTCTCCATGATTATTAAAACCTCGTGAATGCTTTAGTGGGTCCTAACAACACCTTAAAAATCATAGTTAAGGTCAAAACCCATGATTAATGAAAATAATAATGGCTAGGCTCAACAAATGGGGGTAACGTGATGGAGAAAAGGATGTGACTAGTCAGGGGTTAACATCTAGCATGGAGGTCGAAAAAGCACCCATTGACTATATTGTTGATTTTTTGAAACAATTAATGTTTTGGGGAAAGAGTTAGAGTTTTGTCTAAATCATGTTTATCTAGAATACAATGGTATAGAGTTAAAATTATCTTATATATAACATATAAAATAATGATTATGCATTCAATTTATATCCATTCACTAAATTATATGTAGCATTGATAGTTTATTCATGAACACATGTATTTTATGATATTGTAATTTATCATACTATATGTATGTATTATATGCATCTTAAAATATGAAATTGAAGATTTCATATAGTTATTAAAGTTTGCATGCATTTATTGGTGTTTCATTCATTATTGACTTGTAGAGGATGATACCAATAAAAGTACTAGAGATAGGATTCGAACTAATAGGAGTTGATAAGCTAATTTTATACTATTTTTATATACTTACCAATATATAAGTTATACTAATTTGATATATTAATTTTTTACTCTACCTTATCAAGGTATACAATTAATACCATAATCATATTCACATAAGAATGTTTCCATTACAATCGAGAGTTCATCATAGTACCATGAATTTTGTTTCAAGTAGGGGGTAGAGACTTTAATAAGGTATTCTTATAATTATTTAAATAAATATATAGAATGTAAACCTTCATAACATATAATGTTCCCAATCATAATTCAACAAATTTAGCACTGTTAACATATATAACTCACATATTAATCCACATTCCAAGTCATAATTATTATTGTGTCCATTATATACATGTTACAAACATATCGAGGTTTAAAACAAACATAGTATATATCCTAAACCTAACTTAAAATATAAATGAATTCAATATTTTTGAAGCATTAGGATCAATATAGATCACCCTTAGGCAACTGAACAAAAGATTTATGGATATATCCTAGTCTTCATTATAGTGAGGAAATGAGATCTAAGATATAAGAAATATCAAGGGGGAATGTTCCCAGATCTAATCCTATTTAAAAATTATTTATATTATCATTTAAAGTGGTTTACTTTAGTCTTTAATTATTTTGTCGGGTTTTTTCTGTAAGTGGTTTATTTTAATCTTCAATTGTTTATTAAGGGCAAGTGAGGATGAGATGCACATTTGTTTATTTTATTCTTAATTTTTTTATAATTTAAAGATGAGTTTTTTAACTTTTGGAAATGGGTACCCCATTCATGAACATGTACTGTATGCATCATATACTTTTTCATGCTCTATATATATCAAACATGTTGGCATACATGAATGGATGAAGGAACTTTTGTGTTTTTGTACTTTTATCTATATAATTTTTGGGTATTGTCAACATCTACATGGAAATTAATTCTTGGGTAGTGAAATTTATTCTAAAATTGATCAACTTGATAAAAAATTAAGATAGTAAAATGAAAGACAAAAACATAGAGACATGTAATAAAAACCCCTTAAAAGGGAAATACAATAAATTTTACTTATTCAAGATGAATAATTACATACATTTCCTAATGGGAAAGGTCTCACTATGATGAACAAATCCATTTGTAATATAATCTAAGAATAAATTACCACTCTCTTCTTTATATAAAATTTTGTATTTGAGAATAATATTTTATAGAATTTGATAGTATGTATCACATATATATAGTGAATCTCCACAAAATGAATAATCCACCAAACATAAAACATTATAGTGAACATTTATTATCCTCTTTTGTTCTCGTTGCAGCTAAAATTACACATTGTCATCATTCTCACATGAAACATGTGTGTATGTTTCTTGCTCAGAGATGGTAACATTTTCCTATGCAAGAATAGGACATAAAATAATATTAGAATCCCATTTCCTAAAAATATGAAATTTAATTGTAAATTACGTTAAAAGCTTAATAAAATGCTAAAAAAGGTAATCTCAAAATACGTTAATAAAATCTAGCTTATACTA
>JARHVA010001900.1:2142500-2217500 GCA_037957365.1 Torreya grandis | reverse complement strand
GTCCTATATGTGCATGTTGGATACTTCATCTACCCTTGCACCATCAAATAGGATCATAGAGGTCACACTGATAGTTGAAATACGTGTGCTTATTATATTCTCCATCTAACCTCCACCTATATCCATTATGTTGGCTCCTTATCACTTAGATGATGGGAGAACCTTAACTAGTAGGAGAGTTACATCTTTGGGTGATATGTCTATAAGGTCCATTAAATCTTTCAAAGTTTAGCGATCATGATTGGGATAACATATGTTAATAACCCATTAAGGATAATAACAATAATTAAGGAAATAATAATGATTAAATAGAATAATAGTGGTTAAGGAAAACAACAACGGTTAAGGAAAATGTTAGTTGAAAGATAAAATTCTAATATTTGTTGAATTTTAACTTGTTACTTGTACACTTTTCCCTTATTTGAAGAGTATACTAGTTCTCATTGTGTATTAAAATATTCCTTTTCTACCTTATAGGAGTCATTTGTTGTTACTCAATTTTAGAAGATCAATGTATAATAGAATCCTTGGGGAGGCCCTTTTCATTAAACATAACTAATAGTAATGTTTGGTGTGGAATTCCATGCCAAATGTTTACCCTAAGATAGTCTATATTCATATCTCTATTAACAATTCAACATTCCCTTGCCATTCCAGCCTTAAAATATAAATAATAACAAATAAATCCTTATATGACATAATTTGTGAAGAATATAAGGCTAAACATTGTTTCTAAGACAAGGTTTTCTTATTAAGTATAACAATCCAGTACATTTGGCATGGACCAACACTCTTTATGTTGACCATGAGTTGTCCCAAAAAACTAAATGTTGAAAGTTAGCCAAGTTACTCAGAATCCATCAAGTTAATAATATAAGGATCATGGAAATAGATTAATTATATTTTTGAGTTCTTGAACTTGATGGTATGCTTGTTTAGGAATGATTTTAGGATCTTAAACTATTCTTTTCTTAAATGTGCATCTATATTTTGTGAACGAAATCATGTTCATGGTGTTTGTAACCATTCCCTTAAACAGAAATATGAATGGATGTTTCTAATGTTTAATTTATTATTACTAATGGAAAGAGTGACATAGGTGGTGGAGAATTTAGTACTATGTTTCTCTCAATACTATGTTTCTACTAAATTACTATTCATTATAATGGTTTCTTATGGTCTTTCAAAACACTTATTGTGTTCATTTTTGTTGATAACTCATTCAATTTCATAGTATAAGCATCTTTAAAATATGTTTACTATATTATTTAATGCTTGAATCAATTAGCAATAATAGTAGGTGGGGTAAATTTTGGATATTTTTAATAGTGATTATTTAAATGTATTCCTTTTTTGTATAGGAATACTGACAACATATATGAGTTGCATATAAATTTCCTATATGAACCATTGGTCTATATAATGCTCCACTATTTTCCATCTTCTTAAAACCTATATAATTCCCTACATCTCACTTGCATGTATAATACCCTTTACATTCTATGTAATGGTATACTATTGTACATCTTGCTACATAAATGAAAGGAACTAATGAACTAATTATTGTTTGCCTTAACTTATTGTTAATAGATGTTATCCTAACCATGAAATGTGAATGAACTATCTACTTAAGGCCCTTTCATGATTTTAGATATTTAATATTGATAATGAATAATGATATGTCATTATATAGACTAATGGGTCATTGGTTCCTTTCTTTTATGTTGCAAGAATGATTATTTTAGTGATTATGTGAAGGGTATCGCCAAATTCTGAAGATAATACTTAGTATTGATAATGAACAATTATAGACCATTATACAAAATGAGGGTACTGGTTCATTGGTTTCTTTCCTTTATATAAAAATATGAACAATGAAGTAAATAGAATAGGGGTCAGAATTCTAAACATTCAATTTCCTTTAATGTATAAAGCTAGAATATAAATGCATTGATTTGAGCTTCCTTTATACATAGTATATCTGAGAATGATATACTCAATGTAAAGGGTATTATACAAAAAAATAAATGGTGAAGATTCAAGGCATTACAAATAATTATTTTTCATTTGTATTTGAATGTTTGACATCTTGACCCCTGATCTACTCACTAACCATGTATATACACTCAAAAGATGAGCCCTATTAGTTATACTTCAATGTAACTTTTATTCAAACACTCCATTGATTTCATGTTTGATTGCTTCAGTATATTTCCCTATATTTATTTTATACTTAATTTTACTAGTATCATTCCCTACTATAATTCCCTATGTGCTTAGTTCCCTATTATATAAGGTAGAGAATAGGAGTGAAAGTTTTGTTTGAAGTAGTATTTGATAATGAATGAATTATGCATTCAATGAATTATATGTAACACATCATAATTAAACAAATTATTTAAATAATTATGTTTTTAATAAAAGACTATGACCTACAGAATCATTAATTCTTAAAATTAGGAAATAATACCATCAAAATAAAACAAAATATGCCCTACTTAATCATTAATTCCTTCAAGCAATCAATAATATCATGAACATAATACACCTTTGTTCTTCAATAATAATTATGTTAATGTGAAGATTGTGAATGTATAATTATTTGTTATGAGCTTGGAAAACACTTATTTTGTTCATTTTTCTTGATAACTCAATCAAGTTAAAAATAGAGAGCGCTCATGGAAAACCATTTACTATAATGTTGACTACTTGAACCCCTTAGGGATGCCTATTTGGTAGTGATTTTATGATATTTCTAATTATTAATTTACTATTGATAATGGAAATAATGAACATAGGTGGTGTATAGCATAATTTTATTTATCTCTCAATTTTATGTTTCTATTAACTTAGTACCCATTATAAGTGTTTTTTATGGGCTTGTAAAACACTTATTGTGTTCAATTTTGTTCATAACTCTACCAGGTTAATAATAGAAGGATTGTGGAAACACATTGAATTTTATCTAGTCATAGACATAAAAGGTGAGGGAAACTAAGCTTGTCAAGGGATGTAGGAATTAAAAATAATAAAAATTGAAGTTTACTTCTCCTTGATTATTAAAATTCCTCATGACTGCTTTAGTGGGGCCCAACAACACCCTAAAAATTATATTTAAGGAAAAAAACATTATTAATTCAAATAATAATAGATAAGCCCAAAAAATTGGCGATAAAGTGATGGAGAAAAGGATGTGACTATTGAAGCGTTAAAATCCAGCATGGTGTTCCACACTAAAAAAACCCATTAACTATATTATTAACTGCTTGAAGCAATTAATGTTTTGGGGAAATAGTTGGATTTTTATGTGACTAGTGTTTAGCTAGAATACAAAGGTATGGATTCCAATTTATTTTATATATATCATATTCAACAATTATTATGCATTCATTAAATTATATGTAACATATCCTAATTACGTAAAATAGCTAATGCATTGAATGGATAATTATGCCCTAAGTAATCATTAATTGCTTCAATGCTCAAGGGTTAGATATTTAATTATGATTATGTGTTGAATGAATAACTATGCCCTAAATAATCATTAATTCCATCAATTAGCTAACAATAAAGTAAACACAAAATAGTTTTAGACCAATATTATACTCAAGGGTTAGATATTAAACAATGCATATGAGTACAACCCATAATCATCATTGGATGTGCTACATATAAATGGATTTTAACTCTATACCTTTGTATTTGAGATTTATGTTGTAAATAATGTTTGTAAATTTGACCATTATTGGGTACATACAATCAAGTATAGTTATAACCACCATCTACTTCAGATAAGATAATGACTATGCACTGAATGATTGGTTATTCACTAATAAAACATTAATTCCTTCAAGTAGTGAATAATACAATTAGTATTAAAAAACCCAAATGATATTATGCTCAAGGGATGTATCCATACATGTAGATAATGATTATGTGTTGAATTAATGGTTATGCCCTAATAAATCATTCATTCTTTCAATGAAGACAATAATAAAGTAAATATAAAACCATACCAAATTGATATTATGACATACAATGATTATTCAAGATATACAATAATGCAGATAATGATTATGCACTGAATGTTAATTATACACACTATTAAATAATGTAGACAATGATTATTCATTGAATGAATGATTATTCCCTAAGTAATAATTAATTCCTTCAATCAATAAATAATAAAGTAAAACCAACCCAAAGCCAATATTATTCTAAAGGTTAGATATTCAATAATACAGACAATTACTATCTGTTGTAAATAAAAAAACCTAATGTATTATGCAAAGTAAACTAATAAGCCCTTCTCATAAATATCTCACATATAACAAGGGTGCAAAATTAAAATACTACAAATAAAGGGAATTATAAATTCACTTGTTGGGCATTACTTCTACTATTTAAAATCCCATCTCCTCATCCTTGGTTAAAATTTCCATATTCTCTATTGGATATGTAGAGTCTCAATGGTGGGCTTTGACCAAAGAACATAAAGGTCCACAACTATTTATCTAATCATGAAAATCAAGAGGATGAGAGGAATGGAATCCTCACAATCATACATTATGCCATTATTGAGAAAAGGAAGAAGTGTGGAAGGAGAGGTTCCATAGAGCTCACGAAGTAGCATAAGGATTGAAATAATGAATACTAAATTAAGTTTTTGCTTTCATATTAACATTCCTTATGACTACATCACTAGGGCTTGGATTTCTCATGGATAAGATAACAATTATGGTTAGGTAAATGCTATTATATGGGAAGGAGAACATTGAAGGGTTAATAGAGAAGTGGATGGAGATCGTCTAGATGTCAATGTCCAGTGTGGCAAGTCCACACCAAATAATACTTGTATTTATGTTCAATGCTTATTACATGGCAATCCCTAAAAAATCTTGTGGGGGCATTGTTTATTATTGGCATATAATATTGAACAGAAGGGGTTACAAGATATAAAATTTAAAAACTCTCTAATCTTAGTCCCATATGATTTTGTTTTCCATTTCTAAGAGGTTTTAATATGAAGTTGCAGGTTTGTGTTATTTAGAAGGATTTTAGAGGTTGTGTTTGGGCATTGCATGTGGTCTATGGACTCAAATATTTTTAACAATTATTTAATGGTATAAAAATTAAAATTATTATAGAAGTTTCCACACATTTACCATGTTGAATAAATTAGATACTATATATACAAAAGAGCCTATAATGTAATGTGTATAAAATTTTAATCTATGTTAGGGTAGGTTAACATGTTAATAAATTATAATGTTTATGTGAAAAATAAATTATTATGTTTGGTTGTGAGAATCCTAATGTATTTGGATTTATTAAGTTGACAAAATTTAATGTATGAATGTGATGTATGACCACAAGATTAAAGAAAGATATTATATTATTAATATATTTTGATTTGGACATTAATTGATTAAAGGCATGAGATGATTCATAGGAAGAGTTAAAATATTGACCAAAAGATAATGACTCACTTGGGTTTTCATCCATATAGGCTATGGAATCCATCATTTATACCTGAATGGATGCCATACATTTATTTGATGTTTACTAATTTAACATTTTATTAAAAGGTTATTTATAATTTATTATTATAATAGATATAGATGTGTGTAATAAATTTTACAAGGGGAAGACAAAGGTACTAGTATAGTAATTTCATTTCTAATAGGGCTCTAATATTTTTCTAACCATTGGAAATATTATTCAGATGGATATAAAGTGGTTATATTTTTTGGAGAAATTGACGTAGAATTACAAATATCTTCATGTGTAATTTATGGAGTGCTTGTGTGTAAAATTTCCAACACGAGACAATTTTTTTTGAATTGGTTTATTTTACAAATGCTTCGATATGTTGAGATGATATAGAAAATGATTGTGTGCCTAAAATTATCATTTCATTAAATTTAGTCACATTCTAATGCACAACATTATTTAATTTATCTAAAATTAGATTATAAAATCAAGGAAATTAGATTCCAATCTTATTCTACTAATTTTATTTCTAGCAAGGCTCTAATATTATTGTTAACCATCAAAAATATTATTTATATGGATACAAAAAGATTATAATTTTCTTGGGAATTGATGTGGAATCACAATATCTTCATCTCTAATTTTGTAAGTGCTTGTGGACAAAACTTCCAACATGAGATAAAAATGTTTTGAATTAGTTTATATTACAAATGCTTCCATATGTTGTATTGATATAGATCATGTATGTGACTAAAATAGACATTTCATTAAATTTAATCATATTATAATGCAAAATAATAATTTAATATAGATTAAATTAGATTATAAAATCAATGAAATCAGATTCCAATATCAATGAAAATGTATTCTAGTATCGATGGAAATGAATTTCATTATAGAGGAAATCTTATCTCAATACAATGAAAATGAAATTTAATATAGATAGAAATAAATTAATATCAAATAAATTAAATTTTAATATTTAAAAAATGTATTGATTCCTATCGTATGTTTTGATTCTAATATTTCTCATTGATAACGATTTTAATGTTTCATTATAAATTGAAATGTATTAATTGTTTTCAAACAAAAAATTCCCATAGATGTAAATAGACAGATGGATGCAGAAGCTACATCAAAAAATGGTTTAGAGAAATATCCTTAAGCTAAATGGAATCTAAATCTAAACTTTATTGAAAAGTTTTCCTGGGAAGCAAAACTGAAATGAAAGGTAGTCGAATATAATGAGAACCATCCCAATCAAGAGATAAAGATCTCCAATGAATGTGAGAGATTTTTAATCTTGATCCCCAACTCAATCAAAGATAAATGTTCTCTAATACTTTCAAATGCCTTAGTAGGGATATTTTTCAAGCTCATCTAAATATTGACACATTTAGACTATGGGCTTCCAAGTAGTGGAATCCAAACTGGCACCTTGATATCTCTTCCATGAGCAATATTTTGGTTAGAGGACCCTGGTTCACAGGTAAATTAAGACTATTCTAAAAAATGAAATGTTGGTTTTGACCTAGACCAAGAAAGAATCAATATCATGCCTATATGGGTTAGGCTACAAGGACTTGCATTATAATTATGGGATGAAGATGTATTAATTAACATCACCAAAACTATAGGATACTTAATATAATTTTATTATTCCATTAAAAAAAATATGAATGGTCAATGCGAGTTTCTATTTCCATGCTTATATGGATCAAGATCTCCAAAAATATATCACTCTAGACTCCTCTATTAGGAATGGAATAAAAAGATAAAATAAGAAAATACAACACTAAAATTGTAAGGTTGTAAGAAAATTGGTCATTTATCTATGGATTTACCAACATTAATAAAAAATGGAAACACATTCATAATCATAAATGATAAAAAATACTAGGTAATAAAACCTAAAGGCCCTCAATACTCTACAAGAGAAGGGCAACCCTCTATTACCAAGATCCTAGAGAAAAATCAACACATCCCAAGGTATATTATTAGTAGAACAAAAAATACAATAGAAAAGGATCATCAAAGACCAAACACTTTGGTCATGCCATAGAAAGAGAAGCTTAATAGAGTGAATGTTATGAACCCCATGACAAAGCTAGTAAATTCAAGTACTCACCACATAACTTCAAGAAAAAGAAAGGTATAACTATTGAATAAATAGAAAAAGAGGTCCCACTAGTGACTGTGGTAAGAAATTTTGAAGACATAATATCTCCTTGAAAATTCCAAGATCATTTCATTAGTAGTAATAACTTTGAATGCCTCCACTTATTTGAAGAATAAGAGAAAAAAGGGAAAATTACCCAAACTAGTCATGAAAAATAACAAGATAAGAATAAACTTCCATTCAAAAATAAATGTTATAAATCCAAATAGAATTAGAAACTTTATAAAGAATAAAAAATTCAGTTTCTTCTCTAAATCTTAGAAATGGCAAGGAAAAAAGAAACAATATCACCATAGTTAAAATAGAAATTTAAAAATTAACCTAATGTAAGCATTGCCATAAAAAGGGGAAGGCCGAATATGAAAAAATTCAAAAATAAGAAAATAGACCAAGACATGGATGGAATTTAGTCTAAAATACATGAAAGGCTCCACAAAGCCCCCACAATAATTTGTTATGGAAATAATTAGTAGGAACATAAGATGAATGAATAATAATAAATGTTTAGAGATCTTTGAAATATTAAACTCCCAATTGTCATTGAAATTCAAGAAACCAAAATTCAAGAAGATAATATTAAATAAATTAAGCAAAAAGTGTGGAAAGAGGCCAAGATGGCATCAATCAGATACTCTGGAGTCTTAGGTGGCACAACTTTCTGGGATGAATGAATGTTAACAAAAGAAATTATCCTAAAAAATTATCATCATCTAGACATCTTCTTCAAATATTATGATTTTTATAATATTTGGATCCTTTCAAATGTTTATGCCCCTAACACTCCCTCAACATGAAAAATAATGTGTTATAATCTCATTGCCTTTAGATCAAATTACAAATAAATCATTCGGAACATCATTGGATACTTTAAAACTCCCCTCTATTTGTATGAAAAAAATGAAGCTCTCAAATATACTATAATAACATAGAGGATGTATCCGACTTCATTTCCCATAATAACCTTTTTATGTGGAATTGAAAGGCTCATCATTCACCTGGACTAATAAAAGTATTGGAGACAACTTGATTTAGCTCCATCTTGACTATGCTCTCATCGACTCTAGATTGCTCATGACCCAATATTTCAATCTCTCCACCCTTCCTCAAATTGGATAAAATCATGATATAATTCATTTAATTATGGAAAATAACTCCAAAAAGGATAAATATCCCTTCATATTTGAACACATGTGGTTCTCTCATCCAAAAATAAAGGAGAGGATTTAATAATTGTGAGGAATAAACACCCAAGGCACTGCCTTATACAAAATTTCCCAAACACTCAAAAATGTCAAAATAAATATCAAAACATGGAATCATAACGTCTTAGGAAATATGTTCTTCTAGAAGGAGAAAGTTGAAAATGATATTGAAAATATTTAATAGCAAGTGGAAAATAATGGAATGAATGAGGAACTCTGCTCTAAAGACAAAATACTATTAAGCAACTACCATAATCTTGTGGCCCATGAGGAAACTTTATGGAGACTCAAATAAAGAGTAATTTGGCTTAAAGAGGAAGAATGAAACATGAAAATATTCTATATATCTACTTTAAAACATAAAATACATAATGAGATCAACAAAATCACTCATAAAATTGGATTGGTCTATCAAGAACTCACTCAGATGAAAGAGGAAGTTGTTGGATACTTCAAGAATTTGTTTGCAACCAATAATCCTATCAATAAGATCAAAATTCAAATTTTTATCTTGCATGTTCCCTCTCTAATATATTCCTCTAAAACTTCTTTGAATAAGGTGTTAAATAAATAATGTTTATTCAGAATAAGGACAAGTCCCTTAGGTTTGATTAATTCCTAATGGATTTCTTCCAAAAATTATGGGAAATTATTAAGATAGACCTAGTTGAAGTTGCTAATAATTTTTTCCTAGTAGGGAAAATTTTAAGAGAGTTTAATAACACTTTCATATCTTTGGTCCTTAAAAATACTGGTGCATCTACTCTCAAGGACTTTCATCCCATAAGCCTCTATAACTCTAACTACAAATTTTCACAAAACTCCTAGCTCTCTACCTGTAGTATTTAATGATAAAAAATTTCACTCCCAACGAATGTAGTTTTGTCTAGGAAATAAAAATCTAGGATGGATTTCTCATGGTTCATGAAACCATGCATTATATGGAAACAAGCAAGGAAGTTGGAATGATATTTAAACTTGACATGAGCAAGGCATTTGATAGGGTTGACTGGTAGTATTTGGATATGGTTCTAGAAAATATTGGATTCCATAAACATATATGTCATCCCATTCAAAACATCATAATAACATCATTATTCTCCATATTAGTCAATGGATGACCTGTGGGTTACTTCAATATCAAAAGAGGAATCAGAAAAGGAGATCCCATATCTCCCTTCCTAGTCAAATGGTCACTAACACCCTTAGTAGGAACCTCCTCAAAGCTCCAATAAAAGGTTTATTCGAAGTGTTTAACTCAACTGATGGCATTCTTTTCTCTCTACATCAAATTCTTTTTCATGATACCATTTCCATTATAATCAATTCTATCAAACAAGCCAAATAACTTAAGAAAATCCTTCAAGAATATGAGGAAGTTCTATGTAGAAAATCAATTTTGACAAGAGCACTCTCTTCTTCATTAATACTCCTTTGCTCATAAATATATGAATTGCAAGAAAAATGTCATGTTAAATCAAACCCTTTATTTCAATCTATTTTGTAATGCCTCTCATCCCTTTTAATATTCCTATACATTTATGTAATCCTCAAATTGAATGATTCAAGAAATCAATTTCCAGTTGGAAGGGAGTGTTATAGAAAAGTAAGTGTTTAGGTCATGGGCTTAGTCATGAAATTTTATAGCTATCTAGGTTGGATTTAGGCTTATTTAAATGAGGCAAGGGCCTTGACTAATCATATGTCACTTAATATGTTACACTCAACTATGTTGGTATCACTTTACATAAGGTACAATACTTATGTTCTTACCCCAAGCATAGTGAAGAAGGGATCGGGGTCTGTGCTGGGCTAGTTATGCCCTTGTGCAAATCTATTCATTAAGTGCTTCGTTAGTGCAAAAATGATTATAGATTCATGGGAAAAAACCTTTAGGGAACCTTAGCTTAATAGTATTCAGGGGCTTGAGGGGTACTTGGGGATCTAGTTGACAAACTTAAGCATAGGTTTGGTCTTAGTCATGGGTATCATTATAGGGTGAAGGATATTAACCATACCTATAACATTTCCTATCTCAGGTGTAGGAATCCCCAATAGCTATAGGTAAACCATAGAATAATTACATTATAATCTCATGAGATATTAACATACATATGCTAGAATAAGGAATTCAATCCATAAAACATTTACACAAAGATTTCATCATTAACTGAGCTTAACAACATTACAAATATATGTCAATAAAAACTAGGCATATGCTCAAATTGAACTGATAAATTATTAGAGGCTCACAAAAAATATTAGGCATTATATATGGAAGAATAAAAATCATCTGGAAATACTTTTAACTTTAATAGAAACCATCTAGAATCAATTTTCTAGATCTTTGCTACTATAGTTCATCTCTCTCTAACTAGACTCATTTTCCTTTCATAAATCTTTGAAGCATATTAGGATCATGGGGAATGAAACACACTGATCACTGAGCTTGAAATAGAGTTATACATCCAACCATATCCACTATGCTTATTTTTAATTAGTAGTCATTATCTATTGTTCCCACTTCCCAATGTTGATTGATTCAAAAAGGAGTTGTTAGTTTCCTACCAACTGGTGCAACTAAATGATAAAACAAAAATCATCCACCATGATTGTCCATTCTTAGTTTTTTAGTGAGTTGGCATAGGTCCACTAATTAGTCTTCAAATAGGACAAACATTAACCCATACAAAAATGCTAGTCCACCCTCATACTAGACTTCCATCACCTTAGCTGTGTAAAACATGGGTGCACTCTACTACAGTTTTTCCTTGAAGTCCTTGGAGCCCTGAATTATGAGATTGGTTTCTTAAATGGCACTATTGATCTCCATAAAGTTAGCCTTGAGTATAATCACGTCAATGTCATCTAATTATTTTTTAAATGCCTCTAGCCTTTCCTTTGATTTTATGACCCCTCCATCTAGGCTAACTCCATCACTTGCCTTTATATGAAAGGCATAGAAGAGTTCTTCCAGGTGTTCCTCTTGGGTTTTTAGTTCGGTACTCAAAGTTTTGACCTATACCATAATATTCATGTGCTCATCCTTGATAATAGTGAACTCTTGCTTTATCAAAACATCCTTCTCCCTTTTTTCCTTTTGGAGGCACGTATTAATGACTAATTCCTAGGTGGAGAAGTTAAAAAATATAACATCGACATCTTCTATTCCCCCTTCTAGCTTTTTGAAGAGGTCTTCTACCTCATCAATCTTCTTGTTCAGATCTTTCTTGATGGGTCACAAGGATCTTTCTTCTCTTCTAACACCAAATTCATTTGTGGCACCATTTGTTCTACTATCAAACACACCTTATCGACCTCTAAAAATTTATAAGTCTCAATACCATCCAAAAGGGATGGCTCTACTTCTTCCATGCACTCAACCAACTACTTGATCTTGAGTTTCATGAAATTAATCTCTTCCTCTATCCTTAATGATATATTATTCCATTTTGTGGCATAAACATCATTAACAATGTTCTTGTGTACTATGTCAGAAGCTATTTTAAGGAAGGCATTATCTAAACTTATTGGGTTCATTTTCCAGGGGTTGATAAGTTGGTAGCCATGCCCCTCTTGTTTTTTAGTTCTTTAGATTACTTTCATTGAGACCTTAAAATGAGGCTCACCCATGTAGAAATCAAGTTTTGAAGACACTTGGTATCACGCCATCATCATGGTAGCTCTAGGGGCCATGTATTCCAACATGTAAAAATCTCCATCTAGGTGTACTCCTTCTATGCCTTCTCTATATAGCTTAGCTAAAATTATTCTTTTTTGATGACTAGTTCCATTTGTTCCTATTCCTCTCAAGCTGGTACTAGTGCTTTCTTCAATGTCTTCTTATTCTTCCTCCTATAGTGGTTATTATTATTCAAACATCTCCACTTCATTTAATTCTTCCTACTTGGTGTTAGCTTTTCCATCTTGTTTCTGTAGGGGTTCTTTTTTAGACTTTTCCCCTTTGTCCATTTTTCTTTTCTATGGCTCCTCAACATGAACCTCCTTGGGTTCCTTCTCAGTTTCAACCTATTATTTTTAACACTTTCCATTTTTTCCTTTAAGGTACTGATATCACCTTCTTTGTTTCTAGGTGCCCCTTTAGTAGTAGGGCATGCCTATTCTATAGCTTCCTCCACTAAGCTAGTGTGGTAACTAGGCACATCTTCTATTTTTTTTTCTTTCATAAGGTTTGCACTAATAGGAACCTTCTTATATTTCTATTTTTTGTCCATTTCCTCCTAGGCCATCTTATTTTTTGTTTTCCTCTTCTCAGCTAACACCTTAAACTTTTCTTCTTCTGCCTTGTGTTTCTTGGCCTTTAATCTCTCAATCCCTTCTTTTGTCATGCCAACCTTCATCATTTCTTATCTTCTCTTCTCTATCTCTTGTACCTTCTTAATATCCATCTTGTTGAGGTGAAGCTTCCTCCATACTTGTTTCCCCTTTGCCTCTTTACTTTGAGGTGGTGACGGAGTTCTCTCACTACATGATGATTCATCTTTTTCAGGCACAATATGCATGCCTTTCCCTTATCCTACCTCCTTATCCTACCTCCTTATCCATCTCCTCTTGCTCCTTTTTCACCTCTTTCACCTCTATGCTAGCCAGGGTGATGGTGGGAATTGTAGTAGGAAACTTTGGATTTGTTTATTCTCCTTTGAGATAGGAAAAGTCATTGGCATGAACTTCACCTACTTCTTTGTAGGGGCTAATGGAAAGTATTCATATCCAGAGGCGATCTTCAACTTGATGTGCTCCTCTATCTTCTCAATTGTCTCCACTTTCTTCTTCTTGGGAAAATTCTTCTCTTCAACTAGCACTAGTGTTCTTTCATCACTGATCCTAATGGGGGTGGGGTGGGGTTGTTAGTCTTATCAATTTTAGGGATTTTCTTCCTTAACTTCATCTCATAGTATAACCTATGAATGTTCCCTCGTATGGTTTATTATTGAAGGTGATGGATGTTGGTACAATTCAAAACATCCTCTTTATCCTTGGCTACTTTTCTCCCTAGGTGCACAAAATGGCACCGCAACATATTCCTCTCCATATGTAATTCCCTTATTAGGATATCTAACTACTATGAATTTAGGATCCTTTAGAGCACATCCCTAAATTATTTAGCCAAAAAATCATATGGGATCTTAAACATGCCTAACTTATTTCCATCAGTCAATACCAAGTGAACTAGATAGAAATGTTGCATAATGGCAAAGGTCATCTTTCCATACATTATCTTGGGGATCTCCTAGGGGATGCGCCTTTGTAGATCAGATTATTCTATGTACTAATCACACCAACCCATCACTCATGTTTTTTACTTTATGAAGGAAAAGGGGCAAGTGAATTCCTTGTACTTCTACACTATAGAGTCATTGTGTTTTGGGAAAAGATAAAGATTATCCTTGTCCCCATTTGGTACTTTTATCTCCTTCATGAATATTAAGATTAGTATGGACCCCCACTAGAAGGTCCCCTTTTTCATGTGGTAATCCAGTGCATTCTTTACAAACTCTATTTCTATAAATTCTGTAATATTAAAATTTACACCCTACTCCATATGATAGGTGATGTAGAGGTATGTTTTGGTGATGTCAGTCCACCAACCACTGAGGCAAATTTTAAAACTTATGAGTCACACCAACATCCTCACAATGGGGTCCTTTTAGTCTTTAATGGGGAATGTGAATCCCACTTGTAATAATTTAGTATATTTGTAATGTGATCCTCCTCTTGATCATCATTCATCATCTGATGACTATCTTTTTTAGCATCTAGGAGCCCCATTATCCTTCTTATCAGGCATACCAAATCCTCATTATCCTCCCTAAAAAATATATGTAGTCTCTATAGACTCATGAAAGAAGGAACTGCATGAGTTATTATGGATTTCCAAAATAAGACAACTCATAAAGTTGAGTTGTATTAGAGGGCATCAATCTGTCAGAAATTAAGATACCAAAAAATGTTGTGCAGTACTCCATTTTTTCCCCATATCAACCATCCAATCTAGTGTTATGTCTTGCACATGGCTTTAGTTATGGTGGTTATATTCCTTCAACTGGTAGGTGTGCACAAAATAATTTCAATGTTCCCATATTAAGACTTTTAGGGGAAATTTCATCACTTAATACGACGTCTTCTTCAGTGCCTTAGTGTTGACTTATGCAATGTTGGACCCTTTCATTGGTGGTGCTCTTCTTATTGTAGTTTCCACTTTGGATGATGTGCACACTCATATATTATTTCACCTACTATAAACCCAATCCCTTGCACTTTTTTCCCATTTTGAATTTTTTGGTGTTGAATCATGGTAGGTTTGGTTTGCCAAAACATTGAATGGTTATTATCCCTTTACAGTCATGAGGTCTATGACTGTACCTTCAACCTTTAAGTTTTGTGTGCCATTAATGGTGACCTAGGCACCAACTCTCTTTTATTTTAATTTGTTCCTATATAAATCTCTCCCCATACCTCTCTACACTAGTTTCAATATGAATGTAATTTCTCTTACTTTAGATTCATTCATTTTTTGTGCCTATAGGTGCTCAAATTCTCATTCCAGTAGGGTTTTTTGTGCTTCAGCTCTTTGGTTTACTAGTTTCACTCTACTTTTCTCTAAATCTCAAGTTTTCACAAAGTTTTCAACCTCACCCAATCAGACAATTGTTTTATACCCTACCTTTAACTACCATCTTAATTTTTTTTCATTAATGGCATGGTGGTGCCTAAACTCCTTGGGATTTACCATGCCCCATAAAATCCACAAAAGTCTTCTATTATATGCACATTCAATGCAGATCCTTTTACATCCACTGTCACCACATTAACTTCTCCAAATGACTTTTTCATGAAGTGACGTGTAGTTTAAATGGTCACTTCTCATCTTGATTTGGGTAGATTCTAGCTTATCTTGATGATCTTGTCATGTTATTTATTCTCTTGGTAGGACATTTGCCTTTAATATGTTAACGTGAGCGTAATACCCCACATTCACGTGACCCCACATGCACGTGATTTAGCCTACTCCATCACATTTTATTTTTCCTTTTTTGATTCTATTTCGAGCATTCTTGTCTATCTTAGTTTATTTCACTATGGTTTCATCTTCTTTCCTTCACCTTTCCTACCATATACAAATTCGTTATGTTGGACCTCTAGTGCTTGATTTTGATCATCTATTTCTCTTGTGCATGATCATGTTATGCATATTCACTTTCTCTATTGTGTATGATTATGTTGTGCATCTTCACTTTTTATCTTGCACGTGATCATGTTTTGCATCTTCACTTTCTTCTTTTTGACCTCTGACATGCGATAAAATGATGCACCTTCTTTTGGTCTCTGAATTCTTATGCACTAGCATCCTATGAATTTTTGTCACATGTGTCTTATTTATTATATGTTTTATAATCTCCTCACATCTATAAATTTAGGTGTTTATCCCTAGGTTCATATAAATAATATGGCTTCAACTCACCCGACTGGAATTATGTGCAGAAGTGCTAGAGTAGTTTTTTCCTTGGGCCTCCAAATGCCCTGCAATCTTTATCTTATGCACATGGATATTTTCCATATTCCTCTTGAGTCTGGTGAGTTTCATATACCCACCACTTTGATGTTCAGCCTTAGGCACTTTAGAAAGATCCAGGTCTCAACTCACTTGGTTGAAGTTATGTGTGAAAGGCTAGGCAAACTTCTTCTTAGGGGCTTGAAAGCACCCTGTATCTAAGATATGGTACACATGGGTTTGGTGAACTCTCTTTTTTTGAAGTTGGAAATCCTCACTCCTTAAAAATCCTAGGTGTCTAACCTTAGGTTATGAGAGAGCACAAGTGCTCAACTCACCTAGCTAGAATTATGTGTGAAGTGTTATCTAATTTTCCTATCAGGTGTTAAAGTACAACTTTTTTGCTCTTTACACTACTACCCAAAGAATAAAACAAAAGGAATTATTTGGCTTGTGCCAAACATTATTTTGTTCATATCAACTTAAACCAAATAGTGACCAAGAATTCAATGTTTTCATGGTGCAAGTGTCATCCTATTATTGATATGGCTTCAACATGTTTACATTAAAATGCCCAAAGAGCATTTTGTTAGTCAACATTCACAACTTGCATGTATCTATCTCTAATATGTGGTTGATGATATAGGGGCCCATCCACCTTATCTGTAGTTTTCTTGGGTGCTTGACATACATGGAGTCATTGATAAAAACAAATGCTCCTTCTGTCATCCTCTTATTTTTTATATACTTATCATGTCAAAGCTTTTGGTGTGCCTTTTATATTTTTTTTGCACCACTTTGCTTGGGTGCATGTCTCATCTAAGTGCTCCTAGTCCTATAGCCTTGTGCTAAGTGAATATTGGTCATCTAACTGACCAATGTGAATGATGCACAATGATGGTACCAAGAACTCCATTGGTAGGATCCCCTCAATGCCAAACACTAGTTGAAATGGTGTAGCCTTGTTCAAGTGCTTGTAGGTTGTGCGATATGCCCACAAAATTGCTAACACTTGATCATCGCAATATTTGAATCCCACATCACATATATTTATGAGGCATAACCCCAAGATCTTATTGAATGCCTCAGTTATACCATTCATTTAGGGATGGTAAGGTGTTGTTTTGTGATGTACCACCATATGCTTTGTTAGCAAGATCCACATAGTCTCATTAATAAAGTGTGTTCCCCTATCACTATTCAAGATAAGTAGGAACCCATTACATCTTCTGATGTTTTCCCATATGACTCTTTCAGCTATGGAAACTATGTAGTTCTTGGTTAGTGTAGCCTTAGCCTATTTGATGAAATAGTTAGTGGCCACTAAAATGTACCTCGCATTTGTGCACCTTGTTATAACAGTAATGGACAAACAAAGTCAATGAATAATTTAATTAATGGTGCCTTTGAGATAATGGGGATGAGATGCATCTCATCCTAGTGTATGGGATTCCCTATGTGTTGGCATATGTCACATGCCTTAGTTCAATCCTTCACATCTCGAAACATTATTAGCTACCACAAGAATGATTGTAACACCTTGTTTGTAATTTCATCTCTTCTATAATAGCTTCCTTTTATTACATCATTTACATCATTTAGGATGGTATCCCTTTCTTTCTCCAAGATACATTGGTGCAAAACTTCATCTTAGACCAATTTATATGATTCACCACTGATGAGATGAAAAGGGGTGGCATGAACTGTGAGCTATTTATTTTCTTTTATTATCATTATTTAGGGAATAAATCCAAATGTTAAAAATGTGGCTATCTTCACCAAGTCCTAAAGGGCACATTGGATTCTATAAAATTACACATCTATAATATCTCCTCAATTGGCACTGCTACATTGCTAGATTCTATATGGGATAAATGGTATGGCCCTGTGTTTTGTTTTCTAGGATTGAAAATAATGGAGAACTAGAATTATTGAAATAGAATGATCCATCTAAAAATGTGGCCATGGATAATGGGATTATTAATGAGTTACTTAAGTTCCTCATGTTTTGTGAAAAAGATGAATGGGGTCATCAACAGATATTGTCTAAGTTTTTGTAAGGCATAGATCATGGTGAGAGCCTCACACTTGGTCATATTATAGTTGTACTCTACCTTTGTTAATTTTAAAATCACAAATGAAATAAGAATATTTATTTTCCTTTCACTTGACTGCACCAAGATTATGCCAATCGTAGAACTATAAGAGTATTTATGGACGTGGAATGCAGTCATTTAGTTAAGAAATTGTAAGATAGGCATGATATTCAATCTAAGATTTAGGGTCTCAAAAGCATCCTCTTGCACTCCACCCTAGTAAAATGGTCCATCCTTATGAAATAAATCTTATAACAAAGCTGAAATATTTTCATAGTTCCTTATAATTTTTATATAATATCCATAGTGGCCAAGAAAGGTGCAAATGCCTTTTGTGTGGAAGGAGTTTGGAGCTAAATTATGATGGTGATGTTTTTTGTATCGATGAGAAAACCATCTTTATAGATAATGTGCTTGAGTAAGGTTCCAAATGGTGTTGTGAAGATTTAAATTTTTAGGTTGAGGGATATCTAAAGTTTATTTCACCTCTCAAACATTAGCCATAGGTTTTCATAATGGTCCTTGATTAGGCCATACACCATCCAATCATATAGATAAAATTGGAGCAAATTATGGATTAAATATTTAAACATGATGATTACCACTCTAGAGAATATGTCTCATACATTCTTGAGTCCAAAATGCATCATGTTATAAATAAAATAACTTAATTTTAGTTACAAAGTCTATTTTGGGCTTGTCTTCCTCCTCAATCTAAACTTGGTGTTAGCTAGAGAACCCATCAGTAAAGGTGTATATTTTACAACTTGTGATGCCTTCCAAGACTTCATCAGTGAATAGAGTTGAGAAGGGGTCATTAATGTAGGTGATGTATAATATTATGTAATAAATGAAAATGCAAATGCACCCATCCTTATTCATGATTATTACCATTGGGCTTACCCACTCAAACTCCTACATAGGGTAAATGAGACTTGTGGTTAGTATTACATTAATCTCTATTTTGACCTTGGCACGGAGGTTGGGATTCATCCTATAGGGGACATTTTTTACTAGTCTTGCACTATCAATTAGCTTTATGCTCATTTTCCCAAGGCATGTGTGTGTACCCTTCATATCCTAATAACTCCTAGGGAACAAGTCTTGGAACTCCTTAGGTCTATGATGCATGCCAGCTCTAAATTAGACCAATAATAACTTATAGTGGTCATCTTTGGATCTCCTTCTATGTTGATGTCCACTTTGATGGTATTTAGTGGTACACAATATGGCTCATTATTTTCTTAGTGTGAGTACTCAACTTGTTGAGTTACCTTTACTATCCCTAAGCAAAGATGAGTGGGGTCTTCTTAATCAAGACCATAATCATCTAATTGATGCATGAGATTTCTTCTAGTGATCAGTGTTTTCTAGAAACACTCTTTCCAAATTTTATCATCTTCTTCACTTATTTAACTATTTATCATCTATTCCTCAAATAAAGTGGGGAGTTACAACCCTTTTTCATTAAACATGTATTTTAGGCACTCCTCAAGGATGGTGATGTCCTTAAACACTACCCTACAAATTACTTATAGTGGCTTAGCCAACTCCATGTTCTATGATGAAAAGTAGGTGTATACAAACATCTCCTTAATGGCCTCCCAATTGGTTATCTCTCCACAGATCTCATTAACCATGTAAAATGGTCATGACCATGTCTTTATATTCCTATAAAAAGTGTGTACCCATAACTTATTTGGGGCACTCATGTTATAGTCAATCCATGTCTCTTTGCATAGGCACACATGCACCATAGGGTCAAAGTCATCATAGTATGTTGTGATATCCAAGTTCTCCGTACTCCTCTCAAATATAGTGAAAATGGCTGATTTTACCTCTAGCCAAGTTGGAAAGTTAGACCTTCATGCATTCCACCAATGCGTGGAAGTGCTTATCAAGGTATACACTAATACACCCATTCTATATGTCTCTTTTGATATGCATGCTTCAATGTAGTGGGCATACCTTTAGTTTCTGCCTTAAAAGTATAGTATCATTGAAATATTTCCTTTATTTAGGTATAATACCCTCTTTCCTTTCTCCTTATGGCATAGAACCCATCATTTTGGAGTGTGACCAATCTAGGCCCAACTCATCCTCATAAACTTTGGCACCTTTGCACACACTAGATGACATTTATGACTAGTGGCTTCATGAGCCTCTTCAATCCATCAATCACAAGTGACATTGGTGATGTTTGAGGTTGAATTCCCATCCTCCCAAGAAATCACTCCTTGATTAGAAGGGTGGAGATTCTTGACACCTTGGACCATAATGTTATATATGGTTGATCTCATCTTCCATATCAACACTATCCAGATTGGGGGTTCCTTGTCACTTTAAAGGGGGATCACTACCCTTTCCTTTCAAATTTTTAACATCAAATATCACTTCTTGAAGTGCATATCTACATTGTTGGCATGACAATAAGGCCTTCCTAGAAGTGATGTGTAGTTATCATGTTTAGACAACATAATAACCTTGAAGTTATCATAGAATTTAGCACCCATAATATCTACAATGGTGCCATTCAAAATTATAATCATCTATGCTCAAGTCTTGTTATCCATGAAGACTACATGGGGAGAAGGCCTCAAGGCTATCCTACTCATATTTTTTCATGCATTCTTGGTCAAGATATTGATTTCAGAATTGGTGTTAATTAGCACCTCATAGATGAATAATCTATCAATGGTGGAATTCACTAAGAGATCTTGGTCATACTCTATGTTTTTTTATTCCTAACCTATTGCACTCTTTCCATATATGGTGTGACAACTTCAACTAAATATAATCTGAGATGTTCTATAAGTAGGTTTTATAATAGAGACAATAGCCTTTCTATTTGTATGAGCTGTAAGATCTCTATCAGATCTTGCACTTCAACCTCTTGGCCATCCTAATTTTTGTGAGAGGTATCATCTTGCACTGATAACTCTCATGCCAATTGGAGCACTCCTTGAATATTTTGGATCACATTCATGTCTTGCTACAATACATCTTATTAGCACATACAATATAAATAAATCATAATTTTAGGTTTTGACTATGTAATATGCTTAGTACATATCGAAATCCCATATTTTAGGCACAACATTGGTGTTGGTGTAACTAGTGATTGAGTGGTGAGTCCACTCTAAGTAGTGATCTGGACTTTGATTGACTCTATGCATGTTAGTTCTACCTTTGGAGCCCATTTTTACTTCTTAGGCTCATGCGTAATCATCCATATGCCCTTATTATTGCCCACCCTACCTTGAGTTATTTTTTTGTACAAGTCATAAAATTCCTCAATTAAATGTGGTCCTTGACAATACCCATATGTTAGATGGTCAGGCAGTCACATGGACAGTGTTCAATTACTTGTAGCATGATTTCTATGTGAATCTTCCTCCACTACATCTTCCACCTCTCCATCTAGTGCCTCTTTAGTTCTTGTAATTATCATTCTATTGGCCATAACTCTCATTTCCTTAGATCTACTACCCTCTAGCTATTGTATTTTCCTATCATACATCTCTCCCTATATTTTGGTGCATCTCATCAATTAATCAATAGTTAGTTTTGGTGTGGGTGTATGCATTTTAAAACTTGCAATAGGGGGTTGCACTAACCAGAATAACATATTACAATAAAAGGAATTTTTAAACAGCATGCACCTTATGATAAAATTAACAATTGAGAAGCAGTGTGCCTATATTTCTTTGAGGCTAGTTATTTTTCTTATGACCATCCATCTTGCAATCGTTACACCACAACCTAATTCAAGTATCTTGTGATGAACTAGCATTTAATATTTGTAGTTTGGAGGCCATAAACACAATTTACACCACCATGAATGGGATAATGCTTGTATCAACACTCCTAATCACATTGGCCTTTAGCATGGATTCAAGCACTTCCTAAGGGTCTGTGAATGTTTTTATGGATAATGCCCTTCTAAAAGGTACTAAAAATCCTCCATTGAAGCATTGTGCATGTTGGGTGGGGTGAATATTATAAGGTATCTTGGAAAGGATATTCTTCAATCTAGCATCATATAAGCACATGCTCTTTGATAATCCTTGGTTTATCTCTTTGAGTATGGTGATACTATGCTACTGAAACTTAGGTATATCAAACTCCTTCAAGAAGGATTCCTAAAGGGTACCATAATCAACCATAGCCAAGTTAGGATCAAACTTCTTGTACCAAGTATAGGCATAATCAAGTAAGGTTGTCACAAATAAGGTTTCCTTGTACTCATACTAGGTTATTACTTGAGCATGAAATTATAATTATCACTTTAGCATATGCTATGTGGCATTCTCCATGCCTCGATACTCAAGCAAACACATGGCCATCTTATAATAAATCTAGGGCTATAAAGCAACCAATAGCTAAAGTACTTATCTTAGTGTTGGTCCTCCAAGGCCTCTAACAACTAGGCCAAGCATTGGTCATGTGGTTATTGATGGAACCATAGAATATGATAGCACTATAATACTAATTAGTAGCATAGGGCCACTTACTATAGGCTATTTCCCACTTTGTGTAGCTGACATTAGTTGAACTAGGGTACTTGTGTTATTGTTAATTTGGTTAGGGTAGTGCCTCAAGGTCTAGAGGTATCATCACTTAACTCTTTATAAAAGATAACTTGTTCAATCATAAAGTTTTGGTTTGAATCTAAAAAATTTTCAAAGTCTAAGCCAAAAATAAGGCCAATTGTCAATATTCTATCTTCTTGTGAGGGATTTAGTGCATAAGCTTGCACCATAGGTTAAAATGGGGTAGGTGCATCCTATACATCTCCAATGTTCATGTTCTAAAGGTACCTTGAACATTCACCCATCAATTGCAGAGCTTGTTCCATGGCTTCAATGGCTCCTTCCTCTTAGTGTTACTATTATTTAAGAGATCCTTCCCTATGCCCTTCTCTCACTATGGATCCTCTAAGAACTTTTTGGTTCTACATCTTATATTAGTTTGTTTCTCCTTTGTTTATAACCCTATCTCCTAAGCTCTTAGTTGTCAATCTACTTGTCCCTTCCATTTCACCTAACCTACATCTCCCTTTCACCCTGTTTCACTGCTCATATGCAAGATAACATTATCCTTCCATCCTTATGGTTTCAAAGTCATAATCCACCATTGGCTTCTTGATTTTGGTGCTAAGTTCTTCCATAAATGTGTCTTTGGTTTTGTACAAGAACTAATATTTTGCTTCTTTAGGGTAAGTGTACATTGATACTTTGAACTCAAGCATATAGTTATTCAATGCCCATTTACCTCATCTGTATGTAGTTCTAGTCCAAGTTAATTTTACATTATCAAGCCTCTTTAGACACTATTTCATCCAATTGAGGCATTTTCCATAGCTTCAACTTTTGTTGGTGAACAATCATCTAACCATCGATCCACTTACTCTAGTAGTTCATATAATAAAACCTCATACAAGACATCATACATGTGGTTCTAAACCTAATTTCTTATAGTTTTCCCATACAAGTTGGATGCCTTATCATAGATCTATCTTCCACCCATTCCATCCAATGTTTGATGTTCTCCATGGAGAGTTAGAGTATTATCTTGGTGCACCATTGTAGTAATAAAATTCAATAGGGCCTACCAATGGAACTAAAATGTCATAAAAAGGTAGGTGTTTTGGTCATGGGTGTAGTCATACACTTTTATAGATATCCATGCCTAATTTAGGCTTATTACAATGAGGTTCATGACTTTAATAATCCTAGGGTGCTCAACATTTTACACTTGGCTATACTGACATCACTTTATATAATGTGCAAGCCTTATGTTCTCACTCAAAGTGTAGTAGAGGAGGGACCAAGGTTTATGTTGGCTAAGTTGTGCCATGACATAAATATAGTGTTCTAGAGCTTGGTTAGTCAAACTATTTATGGATCCATAGGCATAAGCCTTTGGGTAACCATGACTTAATAGTATTTAGGCACTGGAGGGGGAAAGGGGGATTTGGTTGAGGGAATTAGGTATAGGTTTACACTTAGTCATAGGTATAATTATGGGGTACAGGGTCTTAACAACACCTATAACATTATCTATCTTCAGTGTAAGGATCCTCATTAGTTACAATAACACCATAGAAGCATTAGATTATAATCTTGTGAGATCTCATCATACATACATTAAAATAAGGCATTCAATCCATATAATCTTTACGCAAAGCTTTCATCATTAACAAATTTTAATAATAATACAAATATAATTTAGTATAAACTAAGCATATTCTGAACTTAAACTACTAAAGGCCCAATGGCTCATAGGTGAACTTAGAAATTACAAAGGGGAGAATCAAAATCATCTTGAACTACTTCTAACACTAATAGAAACCATCTAGAATCAATTTGCCATGGCTTCAATAATCTAATTTGTCTCTCTCTCTAACTAGACTTAGGTTCCTTTTATAGAGCTTTGAAGAATCTTAGGATCATGGGGAATCAAGCATGATGATAGCTGAGTAGATGATAAAGGTACACATCTCACCATCTCCTCTATGCTCATCTTTGGTGATCAATCACTATCCTGTACACTTCCTAATGATGATTGATTCAAAAATGAGTTTTTAGCTACTTTTTATTGGGTTTTATTAGATGAAAAAATAACAATCATCCACCATGATTTTTTCATGCCTAAGTGTTCCCTAAGTTGGTGTAGGTCCACTTTTTAGGTTGAAAAGGGGCCCAACATAGAGAACTGTTATCCCATGATGAAAAGTTCATGCTTCTAAAATTTACACTCTAAATACTTCCAGTCTATATCATGTCCATATTAAAAATGCCTTCAAGTATAAAAGAAAATATTAATCACATCCAAAAGTGTTACATTTGGAATGCAACAAAGACAAATAAATGTTTCCCACTAGTAGTTTGGGATCGAGTCACTCTACCTAAGAATTTAGGTGAGATGGGAATCGTAAGACTCAATCTTATGAACAAGGATCTTTTTATAAATATGGTTTGGATATTTATAGAGGATTTGAATATCTAGAAAACTATCATCATATGAAAATATTTCTATCATGAACTAGGTATCTCTTTGCTCAATGAAAATATTATCACAATGAGATCTTTCATTTAGAATTTTTTTGTCAAAGGTAAGGATATCATTAAACAAGGATATATATGAAATGTAGGGAATGGAGTCAATATTATGTTCTAGGAGAACCCATGGATACTTGATCATCGACTATCAAATTTTTAACCTTGGTACCAAATTATAGATCAAACATAACAACATTTCAACACAATGGTGGCATACTATATTCATATTCAAGGCAATAGAAGAAATTGGAAGTGTCTTAATATCACCAATATCATTAGTGAGAATGTAATAATTATTTCAGACCTTAATATTTTTCTATAAATTTATCATATTCCTAACATCTTAAAATAAAATGCCTTATCACATAATATAACTACAAGTGGAGGATATGAACTAAGATTAGGATACAACCAAACTATCCCTCCAAATAAGAAGATCTTCCCATGGTCCAAAATATGGGATAAGGATTTGATTCTAACACTCAAAATTTTTTTTTAGCTTTGTATTCAAAATGAGATCCTCATCCTTGATAATATGGCTAAATGGGGTCTTCTGTTGGTCAACCGTTGTGCTCTCTATGAGGTTGATGTAGAAACTATACTCCATCTGCTCCTTCAGTTTCCTTTTATCCTTAAGATCTAGAGTCTTCTTCTTTAGAAATCTCAAATTCATTAGATTCGTCCTAATTATCTAAGTCACTTGTGGGTTGCTTGGAATTCTCCATTCACTAATAAACATCTCAATAAAATATGGATTTTCTCTTTCTCTGACTTAATATGGGGAGTGTGGAAAGAAATAAATAATATGATCTCTAGGGACTCTTTCAAAACTAACAATTGGGTTGCCAACAAAGTATTAAATTTAATTATTGGAAACTTCAAAAAATAAAAAATATACAAGGATTAGTATCTATCTAACCATGAGGAGAACATAGCTAAAATATGGATCCCAACCCCATTGTCTAGCATTGTAACAGACTCTATAATGGAAACCAAGAGAAAGACTAGATGGATTCCTCCAAATAAAGCATGTATTAAACTAAATTTAGATGGGAATTATAAAGGAAACCTATGAATGTCCTATGAAGGTGGAGTCCTAAGAGAAGACAATGAAAATTTGATAGCTATATATGAAGGATGAATGGGTCACCTAACAAACCACAAGGCAAAAGCTCTAACAGTGTGGCCATAGATCTTGGAGTTAACAAGCTACTGGTTGAGGTTGAATCCCTCAACATAATAAACTAACTCAATAATATAAATAATCCTACATGGAATATTGACTACATCATAGAATAAATCCTACATATCAACAAAGATTTACAAGAGGTGAAAATCTAGAATACCTATCATGAAGGTAATCACATTGCTTCTTTTTTGATAACAAAGGGGTGATGGATACATCCTTAAAAATATGGAAAAATTATGACACTTTTCCAAATTATAGGAATGAAATCATCACAAGAGATAGATATCCTTTGTCACAACAATGAATATGAAATTAGTTTCACTCCACATACAAATATGATCAATAAAAACCATAAAAAAGGATTTACTAACACATTCACACATGAGAATTGGATAAATTTTGAGAACCATTGAATGGAATAAATAAAAATAAGCCTCCATCATTCTCTATTATGTTACTCATTTCTCCTACTACAATAATCTCCATAATATTTACACCCTCTACACAATGGGTGGATATTTCAACAAAATAGAACTCATGTTTGTAGATAATCTTAGAAAGGATAAAGATGTGTGGGAGATCCTCAAAATGGGTAGGATGGAATATTTCATTAACAACATTTTTAGATATGACAAACACTTATCATGAAAATTTTTCAATCAATGGGAAGATTGGGTGGTCACAATCAATAATGTTTCTATTGAGATCACTAAAGGTCTCATTACCTAAGGCACATGCCTAAAAATAGAAAAAGTCAAATTGACCAAATTTATCACAGATTACAAGTAAGAGAGGGTCAAATTATTGAAATAAAATGAGCATATGCCTGAATGCATTGGGGGATTCTTCAAAAATTACATCCCAAAACCCTTCAATAGAGTTGTAAAACAAATAATGAGGTATGTGACCTTGGATGGAAGGTATACTCTTGTGCATTATTCATGTTTACCTATTATAAATAATTTATGAAATCTTAATCCCCTAAGTCTTCCTTTTTATATCCTACATTATCTTGAATCCTTGATAAAAAAAAGTAAAAATAAGCCAGAAAATAGATCCTCTTCACCAAGTTATGAATTTCCTAATTCACAAGTTATTCTAAGCCTATAATCCCATCTCCCCCATAATTACCAAAATAGAGAATCCTAAACGTAAAAAAACATCCCTCATAGAATACTTAGAAGTTCATCCAAACTCTTGGCCTCCTCTAAGAATTACAAAGAACCAAATCTTAATTGATAGTGACCAAAATGAGCAATAATTCCCCCCACACCCCCCCCCCCCCCACCACCCCACAATCATGAATAAAAAGTATATAAAAAAAGTTTTTGACCCCTTGTAAGACATTCCCCAAAAATCAACAAGAAAAAAGATATGAAAAAATTTATGAACCCTCCCCTTCTCTCTCTATCCTCAACCCTCCCCTGCTCCCACTTCCCCCTACTCCCACTCCTCACTCCATTTCACATTATCCTAATGAAAGTAGCAAACTAGAATAAATTTACAAAATAATAAAAATGCTAAAATAAAATATCCTTCCCTTTGTTATTGCTCAATGGCCAATTTCTAAGAAGCCCAGTCCCATCCCCAACCCCATGTTAACAAATTCTATTTCTTGAATTGAAGGAACTCATGGAAGAGCATAAATAACAAACTAGACTCAATAAAATTGAAGATATGGTGGATCTCCACAAATCTATCATGCATTAGCTCATAAAGTATGAAAAATTGTTCAAAGATGAAATTAATAAGTTCAATCTAAATGATGGTATTTATTGTACAAAACCTAACCTAGAAATTAGCTCAAAATTCCAAAATATTAAGGAAAGATTGTTCACTCTAGAAAATGCAAATGAATCACTCAATGAAAATATTTGCATGCTTTTGAATTATATTAGGCCCTTAAATCCCTCACCAAAATAAAAAATTATAATTATAAGAATCTTAGAATGGACAAAAATATGAAGGGCATTGTAGTGGAGAAAGTTGAGATATAAAGTAGTAAAAACAAAAATCTCCCACTAGAAAATCTCACTCACAATTAGAATAAGGTGTATGAAGAATGGATGAGACCTAGAAAATAATTAGTTACTTTTCTAATATTTTTCTACTAATTTTTGGCCAACTATTCTATTTTTTCCATCTTGACAATCATATTATAATATATGGTTTCAAGACCATAAATGATTCCTTTTTGTAAAGGGTAGGGTCCCTCATTAAAACCCTCTTTTACCAATACTAAAAACAATTGGTAATTTTATAATTTTATTATGTGTAATTTATGGAAACCCATACAAAATCATATAATTAACATCAATGAAATTAGTTACAAACTATTGAGAAAATGGTATCCTTAACAATCGTATTTTCCAAAGAATAATATTTAAAACATAACAACCACTAGGTTTTGAAAAAAAAAAACATAACATCTATACAACAATATATTGAACCTATTTATCTCTAGGGTATTGACTTAATTATGTGTGAAAATTTATAAAACCCATAGAATGTTATATAATTAACATCAATGATATTAATTTCAAATATTTAAAACCTAATGACCACTAAGTTTTGAATAGTTGATATAGTTATCAATTTTTTTGGAACCTACTTGTTGTTAGGTTATGAAAAATGTTGTTACTACCATAAAAAATATACATGAATTTTGTGGAAACCCATATAGCATAATATAAATAACATCAATAATATCAATTACAAATTATTAGAACCTCATGTCTGCTAGGTTCCTAATAATTATTATGATTTTTCGAAGGATGTCCAAATCTAGTAGTTGCCAAGTTCTAAAAAACTATTGTTTATATCAAAATATATTTCAAACCTAGTTGCTCATCAAACATATTAAAAAATATATTACTGATTTTGAATAATAATCTCATAGAACCTACCCATCAATAGGTTTAATCAAATATTATTATAAATAGGTTCAAGCAAACACTAAGATGGAAGAATAATTAAAATGGGTGACATCAATTATAATGTATTTAAACCTAGCACATGTTAGATGCAAACAAAAAATATTATTATTGAAAGAGTCTTTTAACATAAAATCTTACTTTTTTAACAACTATTATTATCATTGAAGGATATTTATAGCATAACGACTTCTAGGTTTCCATTAAACTTAATTATAAATATCAAATCCAATTTTAATAATAATTTTGTAGAAACTAGTACACGATCAATAATTAATCTAGTTGATATCAATAATAAAAAATTTAACTTAGTTGTTGTCAGGTTCTAAATAATTATTAGAATAATTTAAGAATATTAGTTTAAACTCACAACCTCCAGGTTCCAAACACACATTATTAGAAACAAAGGAAATTTTGAGTCTACTATCCACTAGGTTTCCATCAAAATTATTTAAAAACATCATATCCACCTTTAGTAATAATTTGAAACATTGTATATATTGAAACTTAAAGAAATAAACGTAAAATATAGATTACAAATAATATATTATTATTTTCTAAATATTTTATCACCTAGTGCTTCAAAAAACTATTATTATTACCAAATGATATTTGTAAACATTATATCTTTTGAAATGTAAAGGATTAGACTTAAGTGATTAAATATAGTCTCACATAGAATATTACAAATATAATGTAAATTATGTAGAGGTTAAATTATTTTTCTATATAACTATTAAATTATATTTATAACAACATATTTACCACATTTAATAATGATATGAAAATTAAACATTTTAAAGTGTGAATGAATAAATATAAAAATTCATAAGACGGTAAATATAACGTAACATATATCATTTATTATGAAGTATTTATAGAAAATAATTTATAATAGATTATACATCATTTCCATCTATAACTACTTATAACATTGACCACAAATATCCTAGAAAGTATGTCTTGACCTTGGTTTTCTATCCTCAACGTCGACACAATAATATAGTTCCCACTATCATTAGTAATATATTTTACTAAGAATCATCCATGAAATGTGGAATAATTTTTAAAATACATTTATATTTTCAGAATTATCATACCTTGCATGTTAGAATTCGAGACAATTTACCTTTGCATAGATGAATTTTAAGCTATCTTTTAACTATATCATCTAGAGAGAGTGATTATGAATGCTTAGAGATGAGGATTAAGTGATTATGGATAAGGGAGCGACTATGAGCATGTAAAATTAACACACTTTATCATCATCTGTCCCTCATCCCTAATCATTTCCCTATGTATAGATAAATTTCAAACTATCAATTTTGAATTTAACACAGTCTCGAGAAATTGACTACTTATTTCATTTAGCTTTAACTACTTATTTATTCAATTATTTTAAATTATGGATTCTACATTATTACAATTAAGGTGTTACTTTGTTTTTACCTATCCACTTTTGATGAAGAAAATTTCATGTTTTCAATATACACTTAGATTTAACCACAAATTATTGCCTTTTGTTTTAGCCAATTAGACTCTTTGTTTTCTATTCTTCAAAATATGTCTAGCTTTTGAAAAGACCATATGCATATTTTTTAAGCATTCAAATATATTATTGTTATGTCACAATGACACTATATTGATTTATAAGAACATTATAGACACTAATTTATAGAGTGAACATAGCTAATGACAAAGTTCAAGACCATGTCATTACTACTAAATTAGACACTAAAAAGGATTTTGTAAACATAAGGTAGCTATGTTATCTCTACAAATTAGTATCTATAACCTTTATCTACTTATGATATGAAATTTGAATTGCTTCACTTCAAATACTATTTTTTCTATTTTAACATTTGAAGAGTAATGCAATATGTTAAACATTATAGACAAGTTAATTTTTCACACCAATTTCATATTTATTAGCCAAGCTCTCTTTCGCAATAAATATCTCAAGTTTCTTGTCCATCAAACTCATAAGCATCTTCACTTCCTCCTTAGAACATCTAAAAGTATCAATACATAAGGCGTAAATAATAACATACTTAATACCTGAGTCATAACAGTCCCCTAAAATTATAATCATAAGTCTTATGTGTCCAAATTTATGGACACTTAATTTATTCATACTATGATTCATTGCATACGTGTGATTTCCATCCATTATGATCAAAACATGTTGATGTATATGGCCATTCATAGTAACCCATATTAAAAAATATCTAAATAAATCATATATTGAATTTAAAACAAGTGCAACACAATATAAAAAAAAATCATTTAGTGGTTGATTGTTGACATTTCAAAATGTACAAGATTTTTTTTTGAATGAGAAACATGATAAACCAACATCAGTGGTATGGTTCAAATCCATCCATTGAATAAATTATTACATAAAACCTCTCTTCAAATCGATACAATGTTCCTAATATACATTTATTTTAGTATTCTTTTTAGAAAAAAAAAATCAAATCTTTTCATTAAAGATCATTTCAAACCACGTGATGTTGCTAATAACATGAAGATATTTCTTTCAACCAGCACATAGAAAATACATCCAAGGTGCATGTTTTGTAAGCATTGAAATAGAATAGTATATTTTTATATATAATGACTAGTAGAAATTTTTTCACATTATTTATGGCCTCACATGGTTGAAGGTGATTTTTAATACAATGATTTAATTCACAATGGGAATATTGTATTGATTTGAAGGGACATTATAGGTGTTAATGTATGAAATGGATGAAGCTGAATGGTGATATTATTATTGGGTTTGGAATAGTTACATATAAGTTAAAGACTGTATCATTGATAATTATTTTCAAACTATTGGTGATGTAGTTGGAGACCATGGAATTTATATTAGATTTCTTGATGCATTTGTATAAGATCAAAATTATAAATTTAGAACCATTAGACATAACCATAAAATATTCCACATACCTCTGTTAGCACTTCTAGTCCTATGAAAGCCCCATCTATTAATAGAATGCAAATTGCCAAAAAAAAATGACAATATGCACATAATCTTCCATTCCATTCAATTTGTTGCAATCACTCCCTTTGCATTGATCAAAGTCAATGGTAAAGAAGCCACTATGAAGATAATTGCTTTCTTCAGGGATTTATAGTTAACTAAAATTATCATGTATATTCCTTCTCTTTTCAGAATAGAGGGTTTTGAAAAAGGATTTTTACATATTATATGGAGTTTATAATTTTTTTTACAAAACATTGTTTTCTCTTTGCATTGATTTACTACATTTTTTGACCAAATAGAGCACTTCATTTTTTGTGCTTGGAAACATATGTAGCTTTTTGGAAATCAATATGAATGTTTTTTAAGCATTGGGGTAGAATATTATTATTTGTTATCTAATGATTGGCAAAAAAAAAACAATTCATGTTATTAGCAACCTCACATAGTTCGAGGCAAGCTTTAATGCGGTGATTTTTTTTGTGCAGTGTATCACTACAATTTTATTATGGAGAAATTCTTCTATGGTAGAAAAAGTGCTGAAATAAATGTCTAATGGGAACATTGAAATTATTTTGAAAGAGGTTATATGTGCTAATTTATATTAGAAAAAATTATAACTAATCATAATACTGGTAATTTCAAACGTCAGCTTTTGTCTTCTGGTAGAATACTAAAAATTTAATTCATTCAATACACTTGGTATACTACATTTTCATTACATTTTTTACTCTAGAAAGTTAGAGAATAAAAACTACCTAAAAAATAGTAATATGACCTAATATATTTTTCAATTTGAAATCAAACAAATGGAGTTTATTTTGAAATAAAATTGCAGGTTAGAATTTATTCCTTTCATTATTCAACAAATATATCAAAATTTAGCTTGGATTTCATTTGTCATGATGTTTGTCATATGCAATTGTATATGTTAAGAATTGATCCATGCACTCTTATTGTGCATATTGTTTCACCATTCATTCATAGATTTAATTCTAAGGAATGTTTTAAGGATGGTTTAAAAGGTTCCATCCTATGATTTTTTTGTTTTAAAGGGTGAAGTAGATGAAAATGAATATAGTATGTTGACTTGCGAGTAGCCCTACAAAAAAATTCTATCAATATTTTATTCTTCTTCCATAAATTTAACACTGACTTATGTACAACAGAGACCATTTTTAAATATTGGATATAATATGATGAGTTAGTCTCATAATTTATTTTATCAATCATTTTATTTAAAAAATAAAAATAGTACATTATTTATTATGAATTGTTTGGGAATACATAGAAAAGTGTATTCAAGAGATGTCTAGATATATGCCATCACTATAATTTCAAGGCATAAAATCACATTGTAATTCATGAGCCAAGGCTAATGGACAGTCATAGACATGATGCTTTCCCAATTTGATTCATTCTTTCACCATAAATACTTTTCATTTTTTAATAGGTAACATTTGTGAGGATTGAGCGGTAGATATTTGACTAAAAAGGAGTTTATTTTAGAATCAACTTGATCGATCTCACTATATAAATTTTCCTTTATATTTATAGGTATAATGTAATTTTAATGTTTCTATTCAATATTACAAGCCATACTATGTTTTTTGCTCTTCTAAATGGTTTATACTAGAAAGATATACAATCACACTTGATTTTTTATAAAATGGTAGATCATTTTTACAAACCTGGTATACGGAAACATAAATGTTTTCACCTTTAAACAACATATATTACACAAATAAATATTGATCAAAATTTTCAACATTTATTTTTAGGTTCTTTTTATATGAAGCAAAGATAATGCATCCCAAATTGAATGTTGATTTATCTGTACATCCAATTATACTAATAATCACTCCTCCTCCATGGATTTGAAATTATGAACACTTGTTAAGAATATATAAATGATCTAAATACTAGTCATTATGAGTAGGTTACACTCCAAAGAGATATCTTGAGATTCCTAAATTTTATTGTTCCAATAGAATCTTTGTGAAATGTAACTTGAAAATTTAAATAGGGTGGGGGAAGAGAAATTATTTGATTAGTTTGAGAAGGGTGAATTAATTTACAAGATTTTCATAAGATTTTAATTATTTCAAGTAAATGTGCTTTAAAAAGATGATAAAAAATATTAATCATGAATCTAGCATTTTAGGACCTAGAACTTGTCAAACACCCTGAAAAGGAGAATGGCAAATAAATTTCTTACTTAGTCCTCCTTGCTCAACATGGTTAGTGTGTGGAAAGAGATCTATCAGAAGGGGGAGGGGGAATTATTAAGAGTATGGAGAGGAATATTTTAGGAAAAAAAAATTATAATCTCTCTTAAGGTATGTATTTCCCATCATATTGAAACTATTGTTCCCTTGGTTGTATCTTATTTTCCTATGATCTTGTTATAGAATATAAGAATTTTTTGATCTCATTTATTTTATAATAGGTATAAGATAGTTTAATTTTATCCAGGTTTTCTGTTCTTTAGTATGTATATTGAACATGGATACATACCATTTTATATTATCACTAGTTTGACTTTCAAATAAAAATTTGGACTCTAATATCTTGACAAGGATCTTGTAGTTCATGACTCTTAGCTATTGAACTATTTATAAATGACATTCATTGGAAATTGTATTGAATCATGTTTATGTTATTTTTAACCTTGTCTCAGGTGAAAGTTAAGTTTAGAAAGTAATTAAGAATTATATTAACACATTTTATGGAAAACACCCATCATCTTTTAAGCTTTATTTTCTTTATCCTTGTCTGTGTGAAATTTATTAAACCTTACATCAAGAAATATCCCATCAGCTATTATAAAAGAAATAAAGTGTGCAATCCTAGATGAGCAACAACCAACAACACAAAAATTATTAAAAAAATATTAAAACTATAGTGATAGTCTCGATCAAAACAATAGTGTTAAAAGTTCACTAAATAAACATGCAAAAAGAGATGAAGCATGCGATGGGCATAGCATAAGCATAAAAAAATTAGAGATGCATATATTAAATGACTGAAAAAAAAGTATTATAGCTTGATTATAATGCAAAAAAAGATACAAATACAACTATTCATGAAAACTCACAAAAACAAATTCACTTTGTCCTCTTCTATTATCTTCTCTTTCTTGTCACACGGACTATTGTTATGTTATTTTTATCCACTACTATTTTATTTCTTTGTCTTCTTACTATAGGATTTTCTCTTTCCACTCACTTATAGGTTGTTTCTATCTATAAATATACTCTCTACCTATTTTCTCTAGTCTCTATTCTCTACTACTATTCTACTAAAATAATTTCTATCTCTGACTGCTAATGCTTCACATATTTTTTTGTCTTCTAATAATTGTTTCATCTGCTGCTAGATTTTCTCCCCAAATGGAAATGGTTTATAAGTTTCAAATTTGACTATTTTTCAATAAATATGGCTTGGTGTCTCAAACATCCTAGATGTATAAGTCTATAGCTTGTTAGGTAGGTAGGTAGGAAGGCAGAATATAATATTTTAACACTCCCCTTAAATCTTGACCTTCATACCATAGTCTATAGGACTTTTCTTAGCCTTCAAAACTTCCTTATAACTTATCTTTATCTACTCATATCCATTTATACTTATTTTTTGTATGTGAGCTAGACTATTAATGTCCGTAGATAGACTGACAAAGTCCACATATGGACTATCAAAGTCCTTAGCTAACTTATTGAATTCCATAGATCTATTTGTTGGAATACATAGTAGACATGTAGGACTCTAAAGCTAACATAAAACCTTATAGGCCCAATGTTGTTGCATTAATGACCCCTATACTTCCTCTTAAGTGCATGAAAATGGTTTTTGATAGTGTTTTAATAAAAATATCACCTAGTAGCTGATCTAATTTTGAAAAACTAAGCTTTATCACATGTTTCTCAACTAATTATCAAATGAAGTAATACTTGATTATAATGTGCTTACTCTTACCATGAAAGAAGGGGTTCTTTGAAAACACTATGGAGGATATATTGTCACAATAGACCATAGAATAAACTTTTTAATCATTATGGAAAACTAGAAATATGCTTCTCAACCATATAGATTTGCATTTTGTTATATTGGCTACTATGTACTCCACTTCAGCTATATAAAGTGAAACCATAGGTTTCTTCTTTGAATCCCAAGATATGGATTCTAATCAAAGATGGAATACATATCCCAAAGTGTTATTTTAGTCATCAATCCTACCCACCCAGTCACTATCCATGCAACCCACAAGTGTAAACTCGTATATTGCTACATAAAAATCTCCACAAACTCTTGTTCCATTCATGTACCTAAATATCCTCTTGTCCACATGCTGATGTGTCTCCTTTGGTGTGTCCATGAATCTAAATATTAGGTTCAATTCATACATCATTTCTATCCTAGTTGTTGTCAAATGCATTAAGCTTCTCACTAAGCTCTTATATTGTGTGGGGTATAAATTATTGTTGCAATCATCTTTGCATAAATTTTAGATTCTCCTATATAGTGTAAATGTTAGCTTACTATCTAGCATTATAAATCTCTCCAAAACTTCATGTGCATACTTATATTGGAATACAAATATTCCACTATCCTTTTATTTTACTTCTATCCCAAGATAGTACTTTGACAATACTAAATAAGTCATTTCAAAATCATTCATGGATATTTTAGACTCTTTTATCGATGGATTTGCATTTATGATGAATATTAGATCATCCACATAAAAAACTACAATAAAAATATCAAATTTGATCACTTTAATGTAGAGTGTGGGCTCATTAGCGATTTTCTAAAATTGATGTTCAATATGTAAGAGTCTATATGGTTATACCATGTTATTAGGGATTTCTTAAGCCCATACAATAGATTTTTCATCATATATATCTTTTTCTCATGAATTAGAATCTCATATCTAGGTGGTTTTCTCACATAAACCTCTTCATCTAGCACTCCATTCAATAAGGTTGACTTGACATCCATTTGATGTACCTTACACTTGTGTTGAGCAACAATAGATATGATTATCCTTACTATTTCCATCCTTTCTATAGGTGAAAACATCTCATTATAGTCACATCTAGGCCTTTGCTTGTATCCCTTCACCACTAGTCTGGTCTTATGCCTCTCTATCTTTCCTTTGAGAGTCATTCTTATCTTATACACCCACTTGATTGTTATGACCTCTTTTCCTTTTGGTAGGTCAACTAACTCCCAATCATGATTTTTATCTATTACATGAATTTATTCATTCATTCTCTCACACCACTTATTGTCCTTGACAAATTCTTCAAAGTAAATAGGATTAGATGGTAAAAAGAGAGCATAATTCATAGTTTCATCTTCATTTTTCTCATATCTTGACTAATCAAAAACTTTTTTCAAGATTTCTATCATTGCTAGGCATTGACATCAATTAGAGGAGGATGATAGTGACTCATGAACAACTCCTTAAACTCCTTGATGGTTGTTTCCACTAGATCAATTAGCCCTTTATGAAATAAGGGTCCAACTTGGTACACGAGTGACCGTACCACCTACTATTTTAGATTTAATAAATGGTTTATTAGCCATTGTTTGTGCTTGTTATTCTTCTTATCTCTCCTTCAAATCTTCATCCTCAATGAATTAAACATCCTAGCTGATTATGAAATATTTGGTGATGGGATTGTACAATCGATAAGCATTTGATTGATCACTATACCCTATGAAAATCCACTTCTCACCTTTATCATCCCATTTTGTCCTTCTTTACCTGGGTACACATGAGTATGTAACATGTTCAAAAACTCTAAGGTGTTCAACACTTGGCCTCTAGCTCTTCCATGCTTCTTGATGGATCATATCCCCAATGCTCTTTTTTGGATGAATATTCAACAAGTATACAAATTTTCCTACATCTTCATCCCAAAAATCATAAGGCAAACCCTTTGAATTTACCATGCTCCTTGCCATCTATTGGATGGTCATATTCTTCCTCTTAGCCACCCCATTTTTTGTGGTGTATTACTTCTTCATGCCATCATCCTTGAAAAAATTCATGAACTCATTATAGATATACTTCCCCCTCTATCTATCCTCAAATTTTGGATGTAGTGGCAACTTTGTTTCTCCACTATGCCCTTGAATTTATTGAAGGTATCAAATGCATCCAATTTATTCTTCAAAAAAGACACCCATATCTTCCATACTAAACCATCGATGAATTTCATGAAGTAGACATTCTTGGATATGGAGGGGGTGTTCATTGGACCAAAAAAATCTAAATGGATAAACTCTAAAGGAGCTTTGATCTTCATGATTTACCCTTCAGAAATGCAATCTTATGTTACTTCCACAATATGCATCCTTCACACATATTATTTAGTTGTTTTATAGGGGAAAACCCTCTCACCATTTTCTTCTTGTGAAGAAGGTTCAACCCTCCAAAGATAAAATTCCCATATCTTACGTGCCAAAGAGTAGACTCATATATTATTATTTTGAACATTGTTGAGAGCTTACATTGAATTCTTGAAAAAATAATTGATTGCTTTTCATCTTGACTATTTCAATCTTCCTATTGCAACCACTCCTATCAAATCTTATGCATTATCCATTCTATAATCTCACCTTCTTTATATTTTAAAAAAGCTTCCCATTACTAATAAGGTTGTGCTTCAAGAAGGACACATAGTAAACATCTTGAATTTGCCTTTTATCACCTTGCTTGGTGAGAATAGATATGCTTTCTTTGCTCATAATGGGAACCTTTTCATTATTTCACATCTTTATCTATGATTTGATTGGCTCATTAACGTGGTTAAACATCTCTTTTTTCCCACTCATGTGGTTGATATAACCACTATCCAAGTACTATGTCTATTTACCACTTTACTATGTAATGTTGCATGTTATGAAAAAGTTTACACATTTATTATTCCTATTAGGTTCATCCTCTTATGTTTTTGATAAATTTAAATTCTACTTATTCATATCATACTCATTCTTTCTATGATCACTAGAATAGTTTCCATACCTTTTCCAATAATAACATTAGACATTATAATTATCATACATTTATGTAAATTCTCCTCTATAAGTATTGTTACACCTTCCTCTTCCTCTTCCATGTAACTCTTGATGGATATGCCTTCCACCTTATTAAATAAAAGTTATTCCTCTTTCTCTATTGTTTTATCCTCTCCCCCTTCCTCTCACATTGCTATTTGTCTTAAATGATTCTTCATGGGAGGAGGTTGATGACATATTGATACTTTGTTCATGAGTTTGAAAGGAACCCATTAGCTCACCTATTGTACTTTGCCTCAAATATTTTGAATTTTTAATTAAAACCACTATAAGGCTAAATCGGATTAGAAGGGTCATCAATACCTTCTATATAATCTTATGATCCTCAAGGTTATTACCATATGTCTTCATTTGATTGATAATATTCATTGTCTTTGTGAATATGTCATTGATAGAATCATTCTCCTTCATTTTTAGGGTCTCAAAGTCCTTTATTAAGTGATGAAAATTGAAAAGCTTCACCTTTTCAATCCCTTGATAGTCATTTTGAATGATATCACATGGTTGTTTAGAATTGATAAATTTTGATATCCTAGGAAAGGTTAAAACAACCAGTGTCATTTGTACATAGCTGAGTACCTTAGAATCATTTACCCTATTCAATTTAAATTCATTCCTTTATGGTTGGGTTGATGTATTTAAAGTTTATAGGTATGAAACCTCATTATAACCACCTTCAACCAACTACCATAGCTCTTGAGAGTTGAATATGGTCTTTATTTTGATGTTCTACACATTATAGTTCTTTCAATCAAATGTGGGGGGTTGTTTCCATGAACCAGAACTGTATGTTACAATGTATAAATGGGATGACAATATAAGGGATTCGATAGAACTTATTGGTATAAAAAAATCTGTAGGCCCAAATGGGCAGCAACCAATAACACAAAATTAAAAAAATACTAAAACTATGGGTTTAGTTTGGAGTTGAATGATAGTGTTGGAAATGCACTAAATAAACATAAAAGAAGAGATGAAACAGGAGATGGTAAAAGTATAAGCATAAAAAAATTAGAGATGCATATATTATAGAATTCAAAAATAAGTATTATAATTTGATTACAATGGATAATATGATACAATTAAAGTTATTCATGTAAACTCATTAAAAAAAAAACATTACTTTTTCCTCTTCTATTTTATTCTCTGCCTACTCAAATAGAATATTGTTATGTTATTTTTTCCTCTGATATTTTTCTTCTTCTTCTTACTATATTCTTATTTATCCCTTCTACTTTTTTCTATTCTTTATTCCACTAACTTATAGGATAATGTTGTCTATGAATATACTCTCTATTTATTCTCTCTAGGCTCTATTCTCTATACTTTCTATGTATTTTTTTATCTTCTACAAACTATTTCACCTACCCCCAAATTTCCCCCTCAAACTGAAATGGTTCACAAATTTTAAATTTGAACTTTTTTTCAATAAATATGGTTTGGTGGCTCAAACATCCCAACTATATAAGTCCTTAGCATGGTAGGAACATAGCTAGGATGGCAAAATATAATATTTTAACATTGGATAAGTTAGAACATGATCAAGATGGGAGTTCAATATGATTTGTTTTTTAAAATAAAACCCTATATGAATTTCAAGAGCTTACGATTTACAATTATAAATCCCTTCTATATTATATTACAGTGATGCTTACTCATACTAGTAATCCCTGTAAGATTATATTGTGGTGATTCTTACTCATAATAGTTTTGTTAAGATGTGATGTATAATTGTACAAGATATTGATACCAAAACCATTATCAAAACACTAGACTATAAGGTAATAGGTCCCTTTATATTGAAGAAATATATTGGTATGTGAATATGAAATGATTAGTGGTGATTTTAGTGATCAAATTAATTTGTGCTAGCCTCTTTTGATTAAATGTTTTTTATAAATAATATTTATTGAGAAGAATCTATTATGAAGGAGATGCATTCTCTACATTATTTTGAAATGAATTTTTGTTTTAGGATGATAATGAATGGAGAGAAACAGTAAGGATTCAAGGAATATACTTTTTGATCACTATAAAAATTATTAATTTTCGATGTAATTTACCACTTGATGAAGTGTGTGTGTGTGTGTGAATATTTTCTCTCTTCCCTTATGATGATAAAGGTTGTCTCAAATCTTCTCATGGATATATATTTTAATTTAAAAACTTAATTTATAGGAAGTATGTAAATTTATGTTGTTTCCTTAAAAAAACTATTCTAAGCTAGATAGAACTTTATTGTGTATGGCTATATCTTACCAAGAAACTTTTTTAAATATTGTGAAATATTATATTTTCATTATATGAGTGTTTTGAGGGAAACATATTGTATTAGGTGGATCACCAAAGGTTAACAAAGTTTGCTTGTAGTTGACATAAAATATCATCCTCTCATGAAAACTCATCTTGGGCATAAATTAAACTATAGTACCAAACCACTAATTTCTTTAATGTTATGTTCATTGGATTATTTAATTATGGAGAGAACTTGATGTAATGGAGCCTTATGGTAATTCGGTGTGTAATTTTTAAGCCTAGAAATAACCACTTGTTTAGTTAAGGGAATAAAAATAATGTAATTATTGAGTTGAGATTATGTTAGTACTAAACTTTTGAAATTATTGGAGATTTTGTTTTCAAAATTGAATTTTAAGTACAAGAACAAGAAATATTCTTATCATGAGTTTATTTATCCTCACCCCCCACCCACCGCCCCCAATATTTTTATGATTTATTGGTGTATATGAGCTGAAAACTTCACTTTGGGTTAATTTTATTGGAATAGGATTGAAGGATGTCATGTCGGTATCTTTTCCATAAGGAATCTTGGATAATTTAACTTGTGGACATATCCCTCCAAGATAACCTTGATAGTTGGAATGTTTACTAAATAGGGCTCCACACATGGTTTCTAAATCATGGTCCTATCATGAGTTATAAGATGGAATCTTGTGAATATAGCATGATACATTGTAATTGATTAGTTTTCTTGTTGGGTTCATTAAAAACTAGCCCATCTACTCCAATCAATACCAATACACATTATTCATTACTAAATCATTTGAGAATGCTTTATTTATTAATTTAATAATTTTGGTTCTTTTGTAAGAAATGTGTTTAGTCATTACACTTCTTTATGCATGTATTCAACTGAAATCATAGATAGAGACTTAAGTCTCAATCCCAATTGACATTTTTAGATCAGGAATCTTAGTTTTTATCTAGATTGGTTAATCTATAGCATGGTACTTATACATTTTTACCAGTGCCTTATAAATGGCATCTTGAAACAATAATGAGGCCTATAATCCATTTTGGTAGGCTTAAAATATTAAATAAATTAGTTGAAAATTAAAATTAGATTATTATCCTATAGATGTGATGCTTGTGTCCTCACTAAAAGAGGTTTATTTCTTGATTTTTGACCCATCAATTTATTGTATCCTTCTTTTTAGGACCATTAAACAAATTTTTTAAATATTATCATTATAGTATTATGTGAAAGGAAATAAAAATCTTTGAATGAAGTGATTATATTGTGAATTAGTGATTGGTTTGTGTTTGAAAATATTTGTTTATTTTTAAAAGGGAATAGAATATTAACAATGTGCTAATTATTATAAACATATTAATATTCATTAGAAAGAATGGTAACTGCACTAGTTTAGAGTGATGCCATACAGATCTTATCTCACATATAGATAAGAAACTTTATGTCTATGAATGTATATTAAATCCCCAACTTGATTACATTACTATTAGGGAGTCTAACTTAATAATAGACCTATTTGTGTGTGTTTTCATAATCCTAGTAATCTTCAAAATGTACCAACTATAAACTAAATATAAATTTAATAGGAATTAGATGAGATAATGTCTAATTCTATTACGTTTTAAATAGTAATAACACTTTTAAACATGAGTTTTTTTCGTACCTCATTGTTAAGAGACTAAGTATTAAGAACACATAAGGTGGACTAGTCCACCCTTGAGTGCGATGATCTTGGAAATAATCAATACATCAAATGCAAGTTAATTTTTCATGATTACTAGCATTTACATATGAAAGGACAATCAAAATTATTTATGTTAGTTGATATCGACAACCCTTTGTATACCCCCTTGGAGATAGTGTTTTTTCTTTACAACAAAATGATCTAGCTTATATTAAAATGGATTATAAACATTGCTTGAAATTATGGTATGCAAGATTGAGTGTAAAAATTTATCCCTTAAAGGATTTGTTGTCTTCTTGATATAGTACTTTATATATTTATTAATTTAGTTTTAAAAAAATTAGTGTTGTAATGATTGGGGTATGTTATGCTATTAGTGCACAATTTGATATTAAACATGCAAAGAAGTAAACAAGACTATACTATAAGACTGGGTGCACCTTAATGGATCTATGAAATTGGCTTCTCCATAAACATACACACAACATTTTCATGCGCATTTATAGACTTATTGCATTCAAATTAGAACCCTATAGGCACACAAGAAGAGTTTTTTTTTTTTATATTAAAAAAAAGACAAGATGAGACCGCAAGACTCTAGTACACCTTGATAGAACAAGAACGACTTCCAAAATAATGTATAGAGTACATTTTCAAGGATCGTGAATGTTTGATGTTTTTATTCACTGGTAGGAGATTATATACATAATATAAATGGTTGTATAGATATAATAACATGTGGTGACTACAAATCATGTCTTAACTAGAAAAATAAAAATTTAATAATTATTATGCTAACAACTACGCTAACATTCCCCATTTATTACATATTTTTACAAATGTACCCCCAAAACTGATCAAATTTCACCTTGCCAAGTGACTTGGTGAGTATATCTGCTATCTATGAATATATTGGGTAGTACTAGAGCTAAATGTGATGGTTCAAGAATTTATTTCAAATGTAATAGAATTATATCTCAATGTGTTTTGTTCTTTCATGAAATACTAGATTCTTGACAAGCTTAAACACACCCTGATTATTGCAAAAAAAGGATTGGTGGTTGATATTTAGGAATGTCTATGTCAGACAAAATGCAATGTAACAAAATTAATTCACACACAAATCTTTGTGTGGCATGGTATTATGACTGTGGATGAGAGAGAAAATACATATTCCTTCTTACTAATCCTCAAAATTTGTCTAGTTCTGAGATGAAAAATGTATCTTGAAGTTGATTTCTTGTCATAAATAGATCCAACATAGTCCATGTTTATATAACCATGAAATAATAAATTTGAGTTCTTGTATTCCATAAAATAATCAACTATACCTTATACATATCTCAAAATGTGCTTTGCTACAACCCAATGACTCTTATTTATATCTTACATGAATCTTGAAAGATAACTGACAGTAAAGCATATGTCTAGTCTGGTATAAGTTATGTAAATGAGACTACCAACAAGTTGTCTATAGGGAGTTTCATCTACTTGAGGTGAATCATAAAATTAGGATAGTTGTAAAGCTTTATCGAATAGAATTTACTTTGTTTTACAATCTATCATCCTATATTTGTCAAGTAGCATCTTGGCATATTTCATCTATGAGACAAAAATACTATTCTTCTTTCACCATATCTTCAATCCGAGACAATAATGAAGTAGATCCAAGTCTATCATTTCAAAGGATTTATTCAAGTCATTATTTACTCATTTAATGATATTATCTTAACATCTTGTGATCAAAAGATCATCCACATACAAAATAATAATGATAATCTTTGTGACTACCTTATTGATATACAAATTTGAATCTTAGGGAATATGAATGAATCCATGTTGTAATAGATGATCATTTATCCTAATGTGACATGCCCTTGGTGCTTACTTAAGTCCATAAAGTGAATTAATTTGGTCATGTACCTTTTGTGGTTGTTGTTCATCAATGAAGCCTTCTAGTTGGGTCATGTAAACTTCTTCTTTGAGATCACCATTCAAGAATGCACTTTTAATGTCCATTGCTAAAGCTCCCATCCCTTTTGTGTTGAAAGTATGCAATTAACTCTAGTGGTCTTGATATTATTATTGGGTGTAAATTTATCCACATAATTGATTCCTTCTTGCTGAACATTTCCCTTTATAATAATTCATGATTTGTATTTATTTATGGATCCATCTGCCTTGTATTTTATATTGAAAATCCACTTGCATCTAATGCATTTATTTTCTATAGGTAGATTAACCATTTATCACATCCCATTTTTTATGAGGGCATCATATTCAACATCTATGACCTTCTTCAACTGAGGTTGACATAAATCATCTAGAACTATCTCTAGTTCAGTTTTGTCAACTATTGAGCTCATCAGTGTCAAATTAACTTCATTTCTTATCTCTCTTATGGTCTGAACTCCTAATGAAGTTTATATATTAGAGTTTAGGTGTGAGTCTCTGATGGTGATTTATACCCATTTTTTAATTCTCTTGGTTTGATGAAGAATTGGCTTCCATATTTCTAAGATCAATGAATAATTCTCCTTGTAGCTCACCTTCTTTTTGACAAGATTCTTAATTCTCATCATTTAGCTCTGGGAATAATCTATGAAAGGTGGTATGTTTTGACTCCTTCTTTGGCAATGATTCGAATTATGACTCATCATAAACCACATCTTGACCTTCATAATTTTTTTGTGTCTTAGGATCCATGAGATGATATGTTGTTGAGCTATTACTATACCCCAATAAAAGGCATTAGAGTGTTTTTGGTTCTATCTTCTTCATCTTTTTGGCTAGGATATGCATATATGATGTACAAATAAATTCTCTTAGTTGTGAGATCAAAGGTTTATGACCACTCTATACCTCTTCTAGTGTCTTGTCTTACAATATATTTGTACGTGCCATGTTGAGAAGATATACAACTATCTGAACTGCTTCTGCCCATAATGGCATGCCCAAATTTGTAATGGAAAGCATGCAATGAACCATCTCCATGACTAAATCATTGTTTCACTCTAAAATTCCATTTTGATATGGATTATATGGTGTGGTCAAGTGTTTTTTGATGCCATGTTACTTCAATAATGGCAAGAATTCCTTTGGTGTGAATCCCCCCCCCCGTCAATCTAAGTGGAGGAGATGAAGAGTCCTCCCTATATAGGTGACAACACATTGGTAGAAGACCTTAAAATGTGTAAATTCTTCACTCTTCTTCTTGAAAAAGTACACCAATGTCTTGTAATAGAAATCATCAACAAACAACTACATGTACTTGAATCCTTGGTGAGAAATAGGTAGGGGTCTGCACAGATCAGTATGTACCACATTGAGATGATTGTTGGCATGTGAGGAACTCAGCTTGAATGGAACCCTATGTTTTTTTTTGGTAATGCATCCATAGAATATAGGCAAAGAATGGGACAATTGAAGAATTCCACATACCATGGACTTAGAGCTGAGCTAGTACAGAGAATTATCCTAAAGGTACCCATATCGATAATACCATAGTGTATTAGATTTTGTCATTGAGGTAGAGAAAGCAACATCATTGGATTAAAATACATCTAAGGAAAATAATCAATCCTTCAAAAAATATCTATCAATGACCTCACCCTCCCGTGAGAGGGGACAAGATTTTATGTCATTCTTCATCATGAACTCCACCTTAACCTTATGATTTATGAGATGACCTACATACAAGATATTTGTTTTAAAAATGGGGATATACTGTACTTTATTTAGAGTAAAGTTTCCCATCCCAAGAGGAATGGTGATAGTTCTATTTCTTTATACAACATACTCTTTATTATCTACAATTACAACTTGATCTCTAGTTTGTTGATTTTTTAGTGAATCAAATAGTTCCTTACAACCTATCATATGCTTGCTAGCACCAGAGTTGATTAGCTAATTTTTCTCATTTATGATGAAATTTGGGAGACAAGAACTACATTCTTATATGTGCCACCACAATATGATTTTAAGGGTACCTCCTCTTTAGATTCATCATCCTATTGATGTTGTGCTGCTATATGTATGCGTTACATCCATCACCAAGGATGAATTTTGGATTTATGTGAATTATTTCAACTAGATGTGTTCTCTTGACTGGGTGAACCTTGTGTCAAGGCATAATACCAATAGAAATCAGTGTTATGTGTATTGGTATGACTAATATGACACCATCATTTTGCCTTCTCAGATCTATGTTATTGTTATGACAACTTTGGTGGCCTTTTTGAGAAATTTTGACCACATTGCTTGGAAATAGGTCTTTATCCTTGAATTCATCTTGTACAGACTGGATGGCTTCTTCTTTTTGAATCAAATTCACTAGTTATTCAAAAGACACTTCTTTCTTTGTGACATTCAATGTTATGAATAATGTGAAAAATTGAGAGGGAAAAAATATTAATGTGATTGGAACCAACAACTTATTCTTGATCATTTCTCCAAGTGAAATTAATTCTTCTCATAGTTCTACTACCTAACGTAATAAATCCTCAACTTTCTCACCATCTTTCATACTGATAGTATGAATCTTGTACTAGAGATGAAGGATCTGCATATGGTTCTTCACTTCATAAATCATGGACATAATGTCCTAAGCCTCTTTTGATGTTGAGTCATATTGAATATGAGGTTGAACCTCATCGATGACACTCAGGATGACCAATATGAGGGCCTTGGCATTTGATTTTTCATATTTTGTTTTCTCATCGACTCTAATAGGATGGGTCTCTATAGCAGTGATGATACCCCATAATTTTTCAAATTAAATAATCATTCGCATCTTCATCTTCCATGGGGAAAAATTTTACCCTTTGAGAAGTTGTGTATTAGAAAAGAGTAATTTTGGTCTAGACCTTTTTTTATTTCTACAAGATTTCACAATCAAAACAATATTTTATTTTTTTAAAATTGTTTTATTTACAAACAAGTGTAGCTTTTTCAAGGAGGAAAAGTATCATGCAAGTGAGCTTAGTATGCTTGTGTAGTCAAATGTAGATGCTTGTGTGGGCATTTATCTTTGTGTTCATCATTTGCATTGTATCCTTCATTGAGCTTTGTGAAAAAAAATTGTGCCTGGTACTTCAAAATGAAAATAAAATATTCGAACAAGCCTTGGTGAACTCATTCATCTAGTTGAAGATTCCCAATGTTCTGGAGGGCATCTTAGAGAGCATAATAACAACTAGTGTAATTCATCCAAACACATGAAATATTTTTTGTTCAAAAGGTGAGCTATTTTTTTTTTATTATGTGCCAGCAAAAATGATTTGGCTCATGGAATGAAGAATCTAGGTTCTTTCATCTTTTCTATGAACTCTGACAGCCATCAGACATTCTTCTATACTTTTGATAGCAGCTTTATGGCTGATCTACATCCTCCAAAAGATTCATCACTTTATGGGTTATAGGGATAGACTTCCTAATAGCTTTGGGTAGAAGCACATGGTGGTACATTTATGGCTGCCTCACACGGTGGTGCCTATAGTGTGTATATGGATAAGGGTGGCTAACTTTTGGCTTATATAACTTTTTACCTTTTTGTTTCCATATTGTTAGTATAGACAGCCTATAGAGTAACTATAGCTTAAATAATATATATATAAGAGATAATGGTTAATACTTGAAGATGAAATTACAAATTTTATTCTTATGTTATGGTTGTGGAGGTTTGCCCCTCAAAGTGTCGTAATCTTATTTGATGGGTTACCGATCAACCTTTTTCTAGGTTTTCAATTTCATGGAAAAGTTTTGACTGAACCATAATTTTTTTTTAAACTTTGGAAAGGTTGCATTCTCTTACCTTTTCTTTAAAGTTCAATTTTTAGTTGTGGCCTTGTTTTGGCTTGACTTATTGTGGGGAGGCACTTCTTGACTTCAGGTCCTTGTAACCTTTTTCCATTATCTCTGCTCTTACTTTTCTTCATTGTGTTTTTTATTTTGATATGTTTAGATGCATCTCCAAAATGTAATCTCTTATTTCCAATAATATGAAGTTATAATTTATTTCTAGAGAATATATAGAAAAGATACATGTAAAAAGTGTTTAATTATTATTTAGCTTTCCAATCTTTCTTTTACATCTGTAAACTGATATTTATCACAGTTTTCTTGAGAAATTTTTTTTCAAATAATTTTGTACATTGTCCACGAATATATAATGGTGGCCACTGCTACTTTACTTTTTAACAAGAATTGTTGCTTATTTTTTCTCTGGCTCTATAAAGAAATTCAAAATAGGACTGATTTTTGAAATGCCAAAAATCTTATCACTTAAATATCATGTTACATAATATTTCACATCTATGGCAACATTATGTTGAAATTTAAAAATCTTGAGTGCCAAAAATATTATCAACTTAAATATCATGTTACATAAAATTTCTTATGTATGGCAGCATTATGTTGAAATTTAAACATCTTGATTTTTAAATTTTAGCATTTAGAGTTTAATTATTATTTAGCATTCAAATCTGTCTTCCACAAATATGTAAATAGATATTTTACATAGTTTTTTTGAGAAATCTCTTTTTGAAATAATTGTACATTGTTCACAAATAAGTAATGGCAAGTGCTACGGCATTGCTATTTGATAAGACATATTACTTAAGTATGGTATATATAGGAGGTAATGGTTAATACTTGAAGATGATATTACAAATTATATTCTTATTGTATGGTTATGGAGGTTTGCCCCTCAAAGTGTCTTACACTTATTATATGGGCTGTTGATCAACATTTGTTTTGGTTTTCAATTTCATGGCACAGTTTTGGCCAATCCACTTTTTTTTTAAAACATTGGAAAGGTTTCATTCTCTTACCTTTTCTTTAAATTTTAGTTTGTAGTTGTGGCCTTGTTTTGGCTTGACTTATTGTGGCGAGACACTTCTTGGCTTCAGGGCCTTGTACCCTTTTTTGGTTATCTCTGTTCTTGCTTTTTTTCATTATATTTTTTACTTTGCTATGTTTCGATGCATCTCCAAAATATAATCTCTTATTTCCAATTATATAAAATTATAATTTTTTTCTTATATATATATATAAATATATATATATATAAGAAAGATATATATACAATGTGTTTAATTATTATTTAGCTTTCCAATCTTTCTTTCACATATGTAAATTTATATTTATCATAGTTTTTTTTTAAAAGATAAAACTCTTTTTCAAAAAACTTGCACATTGTCCACAAATACGTATTGGTAACCGCTGCTACTTTACCATGTAACAAGAACTGTTGCTTAATTTTTCATTGCCTCTCTAAAGAAATTCAAAATAGAACCGATTGTTGAAATACAAAAAATCGTAACACATAAACATCATGTTACATAAAATTGTTCGTCTATGACAACATTATATTGAAAGTTAGACTTCTTAAATTTTAAGTTTTAACATTTAAAGTTCAATTATTATTTAACATTCAAATCTGTCTTCCACAGATATGTAAATAGAAAATTTTGAATTTAAATAAATAAATCTCTTTTTTGAAAGAGTTGTACATTGTTCATAAATAAGTAATGGTGATCGATATTGCATTGCTATCTGATAAGACTTATTGATATTGTTTCCTCTACCTCTGAAGAAACTCAAAATACGACCGACCCTTGAAATGCTAAAATGTAAATATCATGTTACATAAAATTTCCCATTTGGGGTTGCATTATGCTGAAATTTAAAGTTCTGGATCTTTAAATTTGCTAACGGTTCTATATTCATAGATAAAAATTAAATAAGCATCTATTTGATATAGAAATTAATAAACAAACATGCCTGCGGAAGCTTGAAATCCTTCGAAATACTAAAACTTAAAGCTCGACAGCTTCAGCTTTCCATTAGATTCAACTTGCTTAGAATTTAACCCGCAAAAAATTACAAAAGCAAATAAACGAATAGTGTCCAAGAAACTACCCTTGTCTGCTACAAACGAACTAATGCAAAGTAAAAAGTGAATGTTAGAAACTGAATTTGACTAGAGATAATTTCTCCACTCCTCATGCAAGAAAGCAGTTAGCTGCAGTTGAACATTCAGTTAGGATTCAGTTAGTTAGCTGATAGTTAAGCATTTAGTTAGTTCAAGTAGTTAACAAACAGTTAGTTAAACTGTTAGAGAAGCAATTTACTCTCAGTTAGCATGGATTTAATTTTAGTTGATTATGCTGTCTATTTTCAGTTATTTTTGGATTCAAAATCTATTTAAAGACACCTTGGGTGCAGCATTGTAAGCAAGGAAAATTAAAGATTAATAAAATTTTGTTTTTCAAGAATTTGCAGTAGCAATTGGGTTCTATTCTTGTTTATTTGTTTCTGTTCTTATTTTTGCATGCTCTCTTGATTTCAACAAATTAGTATCAGAGCCTGGTAAGGATTTGCTCAGTAGAATCACAAGGAGAACTGTGCAACAAAAGTCAAGAAAAGCGCAGGAGTGAAGCACAACAGTCACAGTCTAATGCGTGAAGGAATAACCAACAGGGAGCACAGTGACTGACATCGGTAACCCAATCAACATCCGCCGACACCCAGACTGACATCGACAACGCAACCGACATTGGCACTATTCCTTGACTGCCCTTGGCAATTTAATCGACGTCAGTGACTGTGTTTAGAAGTAGCAAACCAAAAAGCCATCTCAGTGTGAGACATGGTAGCAAACATCAATATTTCACAGCCTCAAATTCCCATTTTCAATGGTAAGAATTATGATTTTTGGGCAATTAAGATGAGAAATTTATTTTGCTCACAACATGTTTGGGATCTGGTAGAGAGTGGTTTTATAGAATTGTAGGATGAGGCAGCCCATCTGGCATTAAATCAAGCACAAAAGGAAGAACTTAAAGATAACAAAAAAAAAGATGCAAAAGTTTTATTTCTCATCCAACAGGCATTGGATGAATCTATTTTTTCCAGAGTTGCAATAGCAACGAGATTCAGAAAAGCATGGAAAATCTTGGAGACTACCTATAATGGTAATACAAAGGTAAAAATTGCTAAATTGTAATCTCTTAGGAGAAGTTTTGAAAATTTTCAAATGAATGATTCAGATTCAATAGACTAGTTTATGGGTCCAGTTTTGAATATAGTGAATCAAATTAGATCTAATGAAGAAACAATCATAGATCAAAAGATTATAGAAAAAATACTCAAGAGTTTACCTAATAAATTTGATGCAATAGTTGTAGCTATTGAGGAAACCAAGGATTTGGAATAGTTATCAGTAGATGAATTAATGGGTTCTATGTTAACACATGAATCCAGAATGAATACGAATAACACTTCTCATGAGAATGCTTTCAAGTCACAGGTATCATTTGGCAGAGGAAGAGGAAGAGCCAGGTCAAAGTTTAGAGGAAGAGGCAGAGGCAGATATGGAAGGAACAATCCAGATGAAGGTGAAAATAGTAATCAAAACTACAGCAGTAAAGGACGTGGCAACAATCACTTCTAGCAAAGTTCACAGAGGTTTGATAAATCTAATATTTAATGTTATTACTACAAGAAATATGGTCATTATGCAAGTGACTGCAGAAGTAAACAAGAATATGTGTACAAGAAGAATGATAATTACATAGGTGAATCTAGTTCTAATCCAGGTGAATCTAGTTCTAATCCTAGAAGCTTATTTCTTACTTGTAATGTTACTCAAGAAAAGTCTAGAGATATTTGGTTCTTAGATAGTGGATGCAGTAATCATATGATAGGGAATAAAGAAATTTTTGCTAGTCTTGATGATTCTGTAAAATCAGAAGTGAAATTAGGAAATGATATCACAGTAGATGTCATGGATAAAGGTGTAATAAATGTTTTGGCAAAAAATGGTGAAAGAAGGTTTATATCTGATGTTTATTTTGTACCTGGACTAAAGCATAATATTATGAGTATTGGACAGTTAGTATAGAAAGGTTACAGAGTATCTTTTATGGATAATGTTTGCACAATACTGGACATGTTTCCAAGTGACAAGTTGATAGGAAAAGTGGAGATGACCAAGAATCAGATGTTCCCTCTTCATATTCAGTGCATCCAAGGAGAAGAGGAAGCCAACTTCAAAAACATGCAGCTAGACCAATCATGGCTATGGCACTTAAGGTATGGACATTTACATTTTGGAGGTTTGAATTTGTTATAGAATACAAATATGGTGAAGGATTTACCACCAATAGAATGGCCAGGAAGTTCATGTGATAGTTGTATTCTAACAAAACAGCATAGAGAGAGCTTTCCAGTAGGAACCTCATATAGAGATAAGGTAATATTAGAGCTCGTCCATAGTGATTTATGTGTACCAATGCAAACTCCATCATTTAGAGGTAGTACTTATTTTGTAACCTTCATTGATGACTTTAGCAAAAAGACTTGGACATACTTTCTCAAAAAAAGTCTGAAGCCTTTGGAAAGTTTAAAGAATTCAAGGCAATGGTTGAAAAGTAGAGTGGTCGTTATATCAAGGTACTTAGATCAGATAGAGGAGGTGAATATATGTCTAATGCATTTGAAGATTTTTGCAGATGTCATGGCATCAAAAGGCAATTAACTACAAGGTACACACCACAGCAGAATGGTGTAGCAGAAAGAAAGAATAGAATAATCATGGAAATGGCAAGAAGCATGTTGAAGGCCAACCACTTGTCAAATGAATATTGGACAGAAGTAGTAGCATGTGCAGTGTATATTCTGAATAGAAGCCCAACAAAGAGTGTCAGAGATTGAATTCCACAAGAAGCGTGGAGTGGTAAGAAATATAGTGTACATCATTTCAAAAATTTTGGTTGTGTTGCATATTCTCTTATACCATCTAAATTGAGAAGAAAACTTGATGATAGAGGAGAGAAATGCATTTTTATTGGCTTTAGTGAAGAATCAAAGGCTTATAAGTTGTATAACCCTATTTCAAAGCAGGTGATTATTGGCAGAGATGTTGAATTTAAGGAATTAGAAGCATGGGATGGTAGCACCATCACAATTGGAACACCAATTCCACAGAATGAAGAAGAATCTGAAGAACAAAATTTGCAAGGAGATCAATCCTCTCCACAAGCAGGCACAAGCACTCCAATAAGAACACCTAGGAGGTTTGAACAAGGTGAATCATCTAGTCATGCATGTCACCCTACTCCAAATTCACAAGTGATGAATTAGATCCAACTTTTGCTACTTTAAGATCAAGATTGAAAGGTAAGAAAATGAGAAATTTGAATGAGATTTATAATCAAGAAGAAGAGAAATTATATTTGGTTTCAAATTTTGCTCTTTTCACTCATGATCCTATGTATTATGAAGAAGCAGTTAATGAGGAACATTGGATAAAATCAATGGATGAAGAAATGAATGCCATTGAAAGAAATCAGACATGGGATTTAACTACTCTACCTGAACGTAACGATTGTATAGGAGTCAAATGGGTTTATAAGACTAAATTTGATGTAGATGGAAATGTTGAAAAGCATAAGGCAAGGTTAATAGCAAAAGGTTTTGCACAAGAACATGGAGTTGACTATAATGAAACATTTGCTCCAGTTGCTAGACTTGACACTGTTAGAATGGTTTTATCAATAGATGCTCAAAATAATTTGTATGTATATCAAATGGATGTAAAATTAGCTTCCCTGAATGGTTTTCTAGATGAAGAAGTGTAAGTGAAATAACCCATAGGTTATGAATTACAAGGACATGAAGAAAAAGTTTACAGATTGAAGAAGGCTCTTTATGGTCTCAAGCAAGCACCAAGAGCATGGTATAACAAGATTGATTCATATATGATAAACAATGGATTCAACAGAAGCAATAGTGAGCCTACTTTGTACACAAAAATCAACAAAGAAGGTCAGATTTTGATTGTGTGTTTATATGTTGATGATTTGATTTTTACTGGAAATTTGTCTGTAGACACTTTCAAATCAACAATGAAGAAATAATTTGAAATGACAGATTTGGGATTAATGAAGTATTTTTTGGGTATAGAAGTTATATAATCAGAGAAATGAATTTTTATCTGTAAAACTAAATATGGAAAGGATGTCTTAAGGAGATTTAAGATGTTGAATTATAAACCAACACCTACACCAGTTGCTACAGGGACCAAAGTTAGCAAAGAAGACCAAGTGTCTAATGTTGATTCTACAACATTCAAAACGCTAGTTGGTAGTTTGATGTATCTTACAGCTACTAGACCAGATATCATGTATAGGTTTAGTTTAATTTCAAGATTCATGGAGTCACCAAAAGACTCACATTGGCATGTTGGAAAAAGCATATTGAGATATGTGGTAGGAACTACAGAATATAGAATTTTATATTCCACAACTAAAAATTTTAGTTTGATTGTTTTTACTGATAGTGATTTTGAAGGTAGTGTTGATGATAGGAAGAGTACTTCTGGACATGCCTTTCTTTTAGGCACAGGTGTGGTCACATGGGCATCCAAAAAGCAACCTATAGTGACACTTTTATCAGCTAAAGTAGATTATGTAGCAGCCACATCAACAACATGTCAAGCAATTTGGATGAGAAGAATATTGAAAAATTTATTACAAGCATAGGATTCAACACCAATCTTCTGTGATAACAAATCAGCAATTGCATTATCAAAAAATTATGTTTTTCACAAGTGGAGCAAGCATATTGATACAAGATTTCACTTTATTAGAGAGTTAGTGAACAATGGAGAAATCTAAGAATTTTGTAGATCTGAAGGTCAACTAGCAGATATATTCACAAAGGCATTAGCAAAGGAGACCTTTGATTATTTGAGGCAAAATTTAGGCATTGTAAATGCTGAAGTTGTTACTGGTAGAAATTAAGGGGGAGTGTTAGAAACTGAAGTTGACTGGAGATAATTTCTCCACTCCTAATGCAAGCAAGCACTTAGCTATAGTTAAACATTTAGTTAGGATTTAGTTAGTTAACTGACAGTTAAGCATTCAGCTAGTTCAAGTAGTTAACAAACAATTAGTTAAATTGTTAAAGAAGCAATTTACTCTCAGTTAGCATGGAGTTGATTTTAGTTAGTTATGCAGTCTATTTTTAGTTATTTTTGGATTCAAAATCTATTTAAAGATGCCTTGGGCACAGCATTGTAAGCAAAGAAAATTGAAGATCAATAAAATTTTGTTTTTCAAGAATTTGTAGTAGCAATTGGGTTCTGTTCTTGTTTATTTGTTTAAGTTCCTGTTTTTGCATGCTCTCTTAATTTCAACAGTGAAGGACATCTAAATAGAGCACATGATCAGTATATTCATGAAAATATTTATCTACCTCATCACTACAATATGGAGGCCATTTCTACCACCTGCCACCATGAAGCCCTGATTAGGGAATGCCTTAACACAGTGCACCCATCAATAGCTTAGTTAGGAGAAAATGAGGACTGTCGGTGCCAGACGAAAAAATGGAAAGCCCTAAAATGGGAATATCCATTTGTTAGACAAATATTCTTTTAATTTCTATCGATGAATGTGAAGACCTTAACGGAAGCCTCATGATTTAATCAATTAACAACAGAACTTAGTTGTCAGTTAAAAAGCAAGGTAGCTCGCTATAGATCTGTAGTGCATTCACCTTCACTCCCAGAGCACAACCCAATGGACTTGTTGATGTAACCAACACCCTTCAACCTCCAAACTCATATAGTTGCTACACAAAAAACTAATCATACTAAGCAAAAATATTACAAATTTATCGAATCTGCAAACATAGTTACAGAGTGTTTTATGATTTACTATTTTTTAAGTAGATTTTGTTGTTCTATCTTTTATTAAATGGTAACCACAGTGAAAGGCTAGCCTTAAATAATGAATAATAAATTTACCCTGAGATATTTCACATATTTTGAGACTATAAAGTGTGTGTAATCTGGTAATCTATACCACAGAGATCTAACTGAAATAGGAGTGAGATAGGAATTGTTGACATGATCATTTCCTTCAAGGGTAATCGACACAAGAGCCTCTGTAAAAAGTATATCAATTTGAGCACGTCCCATGATCTGTGCCACCCTATTTTTATATTGTACAAAGTACTAGAATTGCTGAGGTATCTTGATAATATTGAGTTGCACGCATAAACATAAACACCTTCAGACATTTTGATGAATGAAAAAAAGAACCAGATCAAAATAATAATAATCAAAATCATTCGTACAAATTGGAATCCCGTGTCATTCAAAATTGTTAGAAAACTAAAGATGAACTAGAGATAATTTCTCCCTCCACAACTTAACTGCTTGTTCCACCTCCCTTCTACGCATGCATGCACAACAGTTAACTGATAGTTAGGAATCAGTTAGTTTAAGCAATTTACAATCAGTTCTTTCAATTAGTTAGAGGCAGTTAAACAATTAGTTTATTTTCAATCATTTGTGCTTTCAAATTCTATATAAAGACACCTTGGGCACAACAATGTAAAGCAATGAAAAAGAAGATCAATAAAAATTCTTTTTTTTCAAGAATTGGAGTAGCAATCTGTTTGTTTTCTTGTTTTATTATGTTTATGCTCTATTTGCCTCTATCAAATTGGTATCATAGCTTGGTAAGGAAGAGCATAGTAGATAAGGAGAAGCACCTGGTAAGGATTTATGTAGCATAAGAACAAGGAGAATTGCATAGCAAAAGTCAGGAAAAGTGCAAGAGTGAAGCGCAGTAGTCGCAGTCCAACGCGTGAAGGAAGAGCGCGAGACTAAAATCAGCAACTAAACCAACATTATCACTATTTCTAACTAACATCGACAACCCAACTGAAGTTGGCAATATTTGACTGACCTCGATAGACCCACCAACGTTGGTGACTGTGTTTTGAAACAACAAACTAGAAAGCCATCTAAATAGCGTATCTAGTCATTTTAGCATGAAACATGGCCACAAATAACAGTATCTCTTAGCCTCAAATTCCCATTTTTAATGGTAAAAATTATGATTTTTGGGCAATTAAGATGAAAACTTTGTTTTGCTCATAATAAGTTTGGGATTTGGTAGAGAGTGGTTTTGTAGAACCGCAGGACGAGGCAGCCCATCTGGCATTAACTCGAGCACAAAAGGATGAGCTTAAGGAGAACAGGAAAAAAGATGTAAAAGCTTTATTTATAATCCAATAGGGATTGGAATAATTGATTTTTTCTAGAGTTACGGTAGCAACGAGATCCAGAGAGGGTTGGAAAATCTTGGAGAATACCTATAAAGGTAATACAAAGGTAAAAATTGCTAAATTGTAATCTCTTAGGTGTAGTTTTGAAAATTTGCAAATGAATGATTCAGTGTCTATAGACCAGTTTATGGGTCAAGTGTTGAATATAGTGAATCAAATTAGATCTAATGGAGAAACAACCATGGATCAAAAGATTATAGAAAAAACACTCAAGAGTTTACCCAGTAAATTTGATGCAATAGTTATAGCTATTGAGGAAACCAAGGATTTGGAACAGTTATCCGTAGATGAATTAATGGGTTCTTTGTTAACACATGAATCTAGAATGAATAGGAATAACAATACTTCTCTTGAGAATGCTTTCAAGTCACAGGTATCATTTTGAAGAGGAAGAGCAAGGTCAAACTTCAGAGGAAGAGGCAGAGGTAGAACTAGAAGGAACAATCCAGATCAAGGTGAAAAGAGTAATCAAAACTACAGTAGTAGAAGACGTGGCAACAATCACTTCTAGCAAAGTTCACAGAGGTTTGATAAATCTAATATTTAATGTTATTACTACAAGAAATATGGTCATTATGCAAGTGACTGCAGAAGTAAACAAGAATATGTGTACAAGAAGAATTATAATTACACAGGTGAATCTAGTTCTAATCTAGGTGAATCTAGTTCTAATCCTGGAAGCTTATTTCTTATTTGTAATGTTACTTAAGAAAAAGCTAGAGATATTTGGTTCTTAGATAGTGGATGCAGTAATCATATGACAGGGAATAAAGAATTTTTTGCTAGTCTTGATGATTCTATAAAATCAGAAGTGAAATTAGGAAATGATATCACAATAGATGTCATGGGTAAAGGTGTAATAAATGTTTTGGCAAAAAATTGTGAAAGAAGGTTTATACCTGATGTTTATTTTGTACCTGGACTAAAGCATAATCTTATGAGTATTGGATAGTTACTACAGAAAGGTTACAGAGTATCTTTTATTGATAATGTTTACACAATACTGGACATGTTTCCAAGTGACAGGTTGATAGGAAAAGTGGAGATGACCAAGAATCAGATGTTCCCTCTTCGAATTCAGTGCATCCAAGGAGAAGAAGAAGCCCACTTCAAAACCATGAATCTAGACCAATCATGGATATGGCACTTAAGGTATGGACATTTACATTTTGGAGGTTTGAATTTGTTTTAGAAGAAAATATGGTGAAGGGTTTACCACCAATAGAAAGGCCAGGAAGTTCATGTGATAGTTGTATTCTGGCAAAACAGCATAGTGAGAGCTTTCTAGTAGGAGCCTCATATAGAGTTAAGATAATATTGGAGTTAGTCCATAGTGATTTATGTGGACCAATGCAAACTCCATCATTTGGAGGTAGTACTTATTTTCCAACTTTCATTGATGACTTTAGCAGAAAGACTTGGATATACTTTCTCAAAAATAAGTCTGAAGCCTATGAAAAGTTTAAAGAATTCAAGGCAATGGTTGAAAAGCAGAGTGGTCATTATATCAAGGTACTTAGATCAGATAGAGGAGGTGAATATATGTCTAATCAATTCTAAGATTTTTTACAGATATCATGGCATCAAAAGGCAATTGACTACAAGGTACACACCACAACAGAATGGTGTAGTAGAAAGAAAGAATAGAAAAATCATGGAGATGGCTAGAAGCATGTTGAAGGCCAAACACTTGTCAAATAAATATTGGGTAGAAGCAGTAGCATGTGTAGTATATATTCTGAATAGAAGCCCAACAAAGAGTGTTAGAGATCAAATTACACAAGAAATGTGGAGTGGTAAGAAACATAGTGTACATCATTTCAAAAAATTTGGTTGTATAGCATATTCTCTTATACCATCTAAATTTAGAAGAAAGCTTGATGATAGAGGTGAGAAATGCATTTTTATTGGCTATAGTGAAGAATCAAAGGATTATAAGTTGTATAACCCTATTTCAAAGCAAGTGATTATTAGCAGAGATGTTGAATTTAAGGAAGAAGAAGCATGGGATGCTAGCACCATCACAATTGGAGCACCAATTCCACAAAATGAAGAAGAATGTAAAGAAAAAAATTTGAAAGGTGGACAATTCTCTCCACAAGTAGGAACAAGCACTCCAATAAGAACACCTAGGAGGTTTGAACAAGGTGAATCATCTAGTCATGCATGTCATTCTACTCCAAATTCACAAGTAATTGATGAATCAGATCCAAATCTTGATATTTTAAGATCAAGATTGAAAGGTAAGAAAATGAGAAATTTGAATGAGATTTATAATCAAGAAGAAGTGAAATTAGATTTGGTTTCAAATTTTGCTCTTTTCACTCATGATCCTGTGTATTATGAAGAAGCAGTTAATGAGGAACATTGGATAAAAGCAATGGATGAAGAAATGAATGCCATTGAAAGAAATCAGACATGGAATCTAACTAACCTACCTGAAGGTAAGGATTATATAGGAGTTAAATGGGTTTATAAGACTAAATTTGATGCAGATGGAAATGTTGAAAAGCACAAGTCAAGGTTAGTAGCAAAAATTTTTGCACAAGAACATGGAATTGACTATAATGAAACATTTGCTCTAGTTGCTAGACTTGATACTGTTAGAATGGTTTTATCAATAGTTTCTCAAAATAATTGGTATGTATATCAAATGGATGTAAAATCAGCTTTTTTGAATGGTTTACTAGATGAAGAAGTGTATGTGAAACAGCCACCAGGTTATGAAGTGCAAGGACATGAAGAAGAAGTCTACATATTGAAGAAGGCCCTTTATGGTCTCAAGCAAGCACCAAGAGCATGGTATAGTAGGATTGATTCATATATGATAAAAAATGGATTCATTAGAAGCAATAGTGAGCCTACTTTGTACACAAAAATCAATAAAGAATGTTAGATTTTGATTGTGTGTTTGTATGTTGATGATTTCATTTTTACTAGAAATTTGTCTGTAGACACTTTTAAATCAACAATGAAGAAAGAATTTGAAATGATAGATTTGGGATAAATGAATTAATTTTTGGGCATAAAAATTTTACAATCAAAGAAGGGAATATTTATTTTTCAAACTAAATATGCAAAGGATGTGTTAAGGAGATTTAAGATGCTGAATTGTAAATCAGCACCTACACTAGTTGCTATAGGGACCAAACTTAGCGAAGAAGACCAAGGATATAATGTTGATTCTAAAACATTCAAAAGACTAGTTGGTAGTTTGATGTATTTTATAGCTACCAAACCAGATATCATGTATGGGGTCAGTTTAATCTCTAGATTCATGGAGTCACTGAAAGACTCACATTGGCAAGATGGCAAGAAAATATTGAGATATGTGGAAGGAACTACTGAATATGGAATTTTATATTCCACAACTAATGATTTTAATTTTACTAGTTTTACTAATAGTGATTTTGTAGGTAGTGTTGATGATAGGAAGAGTACTTCTGGACATGCCTTTCTTTTAGGCATAGGTGTGGTCACATGGGCATCTAAAAGGAAACCTATAGTGACACTTTTATCAGCTGAAGCAGAGTATGTAGTAGCCACATCAACAGCATGTCAAGCAACTTGGATGAGAAGAATATTGAAATATTTATTACAAGCACAGAAGGATTCAACACCAATATTTTGTGACAACAAATCAGCAATTGCGTTATCAAAAAATCATGTTTTTCACAAGAGGAGCAAGCACATTGATACAATATTTCACTTTATCAGAGAGTTAGTGAATAATGGAGAAATCCATCTAGAATTTTGTAGATCTGAAGATCAATTGGTAGATATATTCACAAAGGCATTAGCAAAGGAGACCTTTGATTATTTGAGACAAAATTTGGGCATTGTATAAGTTGAAGTTGTTATTGGTAGAAATTAAGGGATAGTGTTAGAAAACTAAATATGAATTGGAGATAATTTCTCCATCCATAACTTTACTGCTTGTTCCACCTCCCTCCTATGCATGCATGCACGATAGTTAACTGATAGTTAGGAATCAGTTAGTGTAAGTAGTTAATAATCAATTCTTTCAATTAGTTAGGGGTAGTTAAAAAATTAGTTTATTTTTAGTTATTTATGCTTTCAAATTCTATATAAATATGCCTTGGGCGCAACAATGTAAATCAAGGAAAAAGATGATCAATAAAAATTCTTTTTTTTCAAGAATTGCAGTAACAATCTATTTGTTTTCTTGTTTTATTGTGTTTATGCTCTATTTGCCTCTATCAAGAATCCCAACGGCTGCCAAAGCAAAATTGGCACCCCTTAGCAATGCATCCCCGTTTAAAGGACTCAAATATGGTAGCACGGATTCCACCCCTAACTTCCTGCCTGCAATTCAAACAATAAATTTTCATTAGCAATGACATCAAATATTTGAACTAGGTAGAATAACGCACTAAACTACACAAAAAAACTGGACACCTGTTCCCATAAATAGAAACAAGACACCCCAATTATTAAGGTTAATTGCAATATATAGGTTGAGAGAAATTTATATGACTTACTAATGAAATCTGCTAGATTGAGTCCACTTGAAAATTGTCTGGTAGTTATACGAGTGGGATAATCTATTACATAGGGATAGTTGTCTACTCTAGTAGTGGTTGCAAGATAATTTTTGTTTCCACTATAAACCAATGAATCTCCAAACACAAAGTACATTGGAGTTGCTTTCACATGACAACAACAACATAATATGACGATGACCAAACCAACAAATGAAATAAGCACCATCCTCATTATCTCCTTGCAATTGAAAATGATTTACACAAATTAAGATGGGAAGAATAGATAGAAGTGTCATTATAATATGACGATGACCAAACTAACAAATGAAGCTACCAACGTTCCCTTTCCCATTGTTTGTTTAAAAAAAAAATGAAATCGGTACACATCATTATATATAAAAGAAATTTGTCAAACTCAAGATTTGTTTACCACTCTCCTAATCTCAAAGTGTGGGGTGTGCTGACACTTGCCATTTAAAGTGGTCACAATCTGAAGAGCGACAATGGCCAACTGTTGTATGATTATTACCATGTGGCACTGATGCTCACATGGGCAATAGCTTTACTACCCAACTGAGATATTCTTGAGCTTAAATTTGACGATCTATCTTTCCCCTCAATGTAAAATATTTATTACAACCCTTCATCCTTAAAAAGAAGGAAACATCAAAATACTAAATAAATACATATTGATTATAATATTTATAATAAATTTATAATCTCCTCTTTGATAAAAAATAGAGCATAATAGAAAATAGAACACACTCAGATTGCTACAGCAATCATAAAAAAAAAGATTTTCTTGATTTTCTTGATCTTTTCGATCTTCTTGATTTGTTGTTACAATACTATGCCCATGGGTCCTTTAAATATATTTGAAAGCAAAAATAACTGAAAAAGTAAACTGAAGACTAATTATAGTCTTTGCATGCAAGCTGAAACTGAACTGCTTCTCTAACTGCTTGAACTAACTGAATGTTAACTATTGCTAAATGCATGAGAGCTGCAAACAAGTGACGGAGGTGGAACAGATAATTAAACATCAAGTGGAGAAATTATCTCCTGTTAACTTTAGTTTCTAACACTCCCCCTTACTTTCTACCACTAACTACTTCAGCATTTGCAATGCCTAAATTTTGTCTTAGATAATCAAAGCTCTCCTTTACTAATGCCTTTGTGAATATATCTGCCAATTGGTCTTCAGATATATAGAAATCCAAATGAATTTCTCCATTCTTCACTAACTCTCTGATAAAATGAAATCTTGTATCAATGTGCTTGCTCCTCTTATGAAAAACATGATTTTTTGATAATGTAATTGCTGATTTGTTGTCACAAAAGATTGGTGTGGACTCCTGCACTTGTAATAAATCTGTCAATATTCTCCTCATCCAAGTTGCTTGACATGTTGCTAATGTGGCTGCTACATACTCTGCTTCAGCTGTTGAAAGTGTCACTATAGGTTGCTTTTTGGATGCCCATGTAACCACACCTGTTCCTAAAAGAAAGGCATGTCTATAAGTACTCTTCCTGTCATCAATGTTACCTGCAAAATCACTATCAGTATAACCAATCAAACTAAAATCATTAGTTGTGGAATATAAATTTTCATATTCTATTGTTCTTGCCACATATCTCAATATCCTCTTTCCAACTTGCCAATGTGAGTCTTTTGGTGACTCCATGAATCTAGAGATTAAACTGACCCTATACATGATATTTGGTCTTGTAGCTATAAGATACATCAAACTACCAACTAGTCTTTTAAATGTTGTAGAATCAACATTAGACCCTTTGTCTTCTTTACTAATTTTGGTCCCTATAGCAACTGGTGTAGGTTTTGCTTTATAATTTAGCATCTTAAACCTCCTTAACACATATTTTGCATATTTATTTTGACAAATAAAAATTTCCTTCTCTTATTGTACAACTTCTATGCCCAAAAAGTACTTCATTAATCCCAAATTTGTCATTTAAAATTCTTTTTTCATTGCTGATTTAAATGTGTCTATAGACAAATTTCCAGTGAAAATCAAATCATCAACATACAAACACACAATCAAAATCTGACCTTTTTTGTTGATTTTTGTGTACAATGTAGGCTCACTATTGCTTCTAATGAATCCATTGTTTGTCATGTATGAATCAATCCTGCTATACTAGGCTCTTGGTGCTTGCTTGAGACCATAAAAGGCCTTCTTCAATCTGTAGACTTTTTCTTCATGTCCATGCACTTCATAACCTGGTGGTTGCTTCATATACACTTCTTCATCTAAGAAACCATTCAAGAAAGCTGATTTGACATCCATTTTATATACATTCCAATTATTTTGAGAAGATATTGCTAAAACATTCTAACAGTATCAAGTCTAGCAACTAGAGCAAATGTTTCATTATAATCAATTCCATGTTCTTGTGTAAAACCTTTTGCTACTAACCTTGCCTTGTGTTTTTTAACATTTCCTTCTGCATCAAATTTGGTCTTATAAACCCATTTGACTCCTATGCAATCCTTACCTTCAGGTAGATTAGTTAGATCCCATGTTTGATTTCTTTCAATGGAATTCATCTCTTCATCCATCGCTTTTATCCAATGTTCCTCATTAACTGCTTCTTCATAATACATAGGATCATGAGAGAAAAGAGAAAAATTTTAACACAAATCTAACTTCTCTTCTTTTTTATTATAAATCTCATTCAAGTTTCTCATTTTCTTACCTTTAAATCTTGATCTTAAAGTGGCAAGAGTTGGATCTGATTCATCACTTACTTGTGAATTTGGAGTAGGATGACATGCATCACCAGATGATTCACCTTGTACTAAGGTCCTATGTGTTCTTATTAGAGTGCTTGTTCTTACTTGTGGAGAGGATTGATCACCTTGAAAATTTTGTTCTTCATATTCTTCTTCATTTTGTGGAATTGGTGCTCTAATTGTGATGGTGCTACCATCCCATGCTTCTTCTTATCTAAATTCAACATCTCTGCTAATAATCACTTTATTTGAAATGGGGTTATACAACTTATAAGCCTTTGATTCTTCACTATAGCCAATAAAAATGCATTTCTCACCTCTATCATCAAGTTTTCTTCTCAATTTAGATGGTATAAGAGAATATGCAATACAACCAAAAATTCTAAAATGATGTACACTATGTTTCTTACCACTCCATGATTCTTGTGGAATTAAATCTCTGACACTCTTTGTTGGGATTCTATTCAGAATATATACCGCACATGCTACTACTTCTACCCAATATTCATTTGACAAATGTTTGGCCTTCAACATGCTTCTAGCCATCTCCATGATTGTTCTATTCTTTCTTTCTACTACACCATTCTGTTGTGGTGTGTACATTGTAGTTAGTTGCCTTTTAATGCCATGATATCTGCAAAAATCTTGAAATTCATTAGACATATATTCACCTCCTCTATCTGATCTAAGTACCTTGATGTAAAGGCCACACTGCTTTTCAACCATAGCCTTGAATTCTTTAAAATTTTCAAAGGCTTCAAACATAGTTTTGAGAAAATATATCCACGTCTTTGTACTAAAGTCATCAATGAAGGTTAGAAAATAAGTACTACCTCCAAATGATTTATTTTGCATTGGTCCACATAAATCACTATGGACTAGCTCCAATATTAGCTTTGATCTATATGAGGCTCCTACTAGAAAGCTCTCTCTATGTTGTTTTGCCAGAATGCAACTTTCACATGTACTTCCTAGTTGTTCTATTGGTGGTAATCCCTTCACCATATTTTTCTTTTGTAACAAATTCAAACCTCCAAAATGTAAATGTCCATACCTTAAGTGCCATAGCCATGATTGGTCTAGATGCATGGTTTTGATGTGGGCTTCCTCTTCTTCTTGGATGCACTGTATTCAAAGAGGGAACATCCAATTCTTGGTCATCTCCACTTTTCCTATCAACCTGTCACTTGGAAACTTGTCTAGTATTGTGCAAACATTATCCATAAAAGATACTCTGTAACCTTTCTGTAATAACTGTCAAACACTCATAAGATTATGCTTTAGTCTAGGTACAAAATAAACATCAGGAATAAACATTCTTTCACTATTTTTTGCCAAAACATTTATTACTCCTTTACCCATTACATCCACTTTGTTATCATTTCCTAATTTCACTTTAGATTTTATGGAATCATCAAGACTAGCAAAGAATTCTTTATTCCTTGTCATATGATTACTGCATCCACTATCTAAGAACCAAATATCTATAGCATTTTTTTGAGTTACATTACAAGTGAGAAATAAGCTTCCAATATTAGAACTAGATTCATATGAGTAATTAGCATTCTGCTTGTCCACATTTCCTTGTTTCTTTCTACATTCACTTGCATAATGTCCATATTTTTTTTAGTAATAACACTGAATGTTAGATTAATCAAACCTCTGTGAACTTTGCTGGAAGTGATTGTTGCCATGTCCTCTATTGTTGTAGTTTTGATTATTGTTTTCACCTTGATCTAGATTGTTCCTTCGATTTTTGCCTCTGCCTCTTCCTCTGAAGTTTGACCTTCCTCTTCCTCTTCCTCTGCCAAATGATACATGTGACTTTAAAGCATTCTCAAGAAAAGTATTGTTATTCCTATTCATTCTGGATTCATGTGTTAACAAAGAACCCATTAATTCATCTACTAATAATTGTTTCAAATCCTTGGTTTCCTCAATAGCTATAACTATTGCATCAAATTTGTTGGGTAAACTCCTATGTATTTTTTCTATGATCTTCTGATCCATTATAGTTTCTCCATTAGATCTAATTTGATTCACAATATTTAATACTTGACCCATAAACTGGTCTATTGAATCTGAATCATTCATTTACAAATTTTCAAAACTTCTCCTAAGAGATTGCAATTTAGCAATTTTTACCTTTGTATTACCTTTATAGGTGGTCTCCAAGATTTTCCACGCTGATCTAGATCTCGTTGCTACTACAACTCTAGAAAAAATAGATTCATCCAATGCCTGTTGGATTAGAAATAAAGCTTTTGCATCTTTTTTCTTATTCTCTTTTAGCTCTTCCTTTTGTGCTTGAGTTAATGCCTGATGGGCAGCCGCATCCTGTGGTTTTACAAAACCATTCTCTACCAAATCCCAAACATCTTGTGAGCAAAACAATATTCTCATTTTAATTGCCCAAAAATCATAATTTTTACCATTAAAATTAAGAATTTAGGGCTGAGAAATACTGTTATTCATTGCCACGTCTCATGATAAAGCGACTAAATCCTCCTTGCACCAAAGATTTTCTTTGACTGTGCTTGGCAAATCTGATTTGACTACGATCTATTATCCTATTTTTTTAAAAAATTGTTTATTGTTGCAAAATCTAAGCATGGTTTCTATGCACAAGACTTCTGCTCTTTGCATGACTCTCCTCCAAAAATTGAAATAAAGCTCCTGCAATCTCCTTTGACTCTGCTGACTATAGTTGGAATGTGTAGTGCCTCTCTCCCTTTTACCAGCTGAGCACTCCAACAAAACATATGCTCTCAAACAAGACACGTCAGCCAGCTTGAGTCATGCATTTGTTTGCATTTGGAGGAAGAGCATCTGAAGCAAATCTTTTGTTAAATCAGTCGTTACATAGAAAAACAAATTATGGCAGGGTGAAGAAAAGTGGCTGGTGTAGGTGGCTCAAAGAAGGCCACCTCATGGAGCATGAAGGCTGGCCTGCAATTCCCTATCAGTAGGATCACTCACTTTCTAAAGGTTGGCAAGTATGCCGAGCGTGTCAATGCCAGAGCCCCTATTTACCTTGACGTGGTTCTCGAATACTTGGTCACTAAGGTTTTGGAGCTTGTGGGTAATGTTGCCCGTGATTTTTGTGCTATCACTAATATGACTGCACTTCTCCTAACCAAGCTCTGATACCATTTTGATAGAAAAATAGAGCATAACATAAAATAAAACACACTCAGATTGCTACAGTAATCATGGAAAAAAAAGATTCTATTGATTTTCTTGATCTTTTCGATCTTCTTGATCTGTTGTTACAATACTACACCCATGGGGCCTTTAAATATATTTGAAATCAAAAATAACCAAAAAATCAAACTAAAGACTAACTATAATCTTTGCATGCAAACTAAAACTGAATTGCTTCTCTAACTGCTTGAACTAACTAAATGTTAACTGCTGCTGGATGCATGAGAGCTGCAAACAAGTGAGGGAGGTGGAACGAGTAGTTAAACATCAAGTGGAGAAATTATCTCTTGTTAACTTTATTTTCTAACAGCTTTACTACCCAACTGAGATATTCTCTAGCTTAAATTTGATGATCTATCTTTCCCCTCAATGTAAAATATTTATTACGACCCTTCATCCTTAAAAAGAAGGAAACATCAAAATACTAAATAAATACATATTGACTATAATGTTTAGAATAAATTTATAATCTCCTCTTCAATCTGACAAGGGCTTTAAAAAATAAATTAACATATTTTACAACTAAAAAGTTAAAAACAAATGTTGTGGAATTTAACTTAATACATACACCTCTTGAACTGCTACTTCGACTAAAATTTATATCATTTCAATTTTCATCCTTATAAATATCAGTGTTTGGCTGGTATTAATGACACCAGACTATGAAATCTAATTTCTAATAAGGAGTTATTGATGGGCCACTATATTTATTGATCGCTTTTTAGCACAATCTATTGCGAGCTTTAAGAGTGTTCGGTGCTTGTAATGCACGGAATAGTTGGGGTCTTATTTTTTTTAGACACATGCATAGTTCATGAAACTAACATGTAAAGAGTGACAACACAAGCCCATTAAAACATTGAATATTATAAATGTTTTGTTGATATGAATGGATGTTTCTAATGTTTAATTTCATATTGCTAATAGAATGAGTAACACAGGTGGTGGATAATGTAGTACTATGTTTGCTCTCAATGTTATGTTTCTCTTTTCTTAGTACTATGTGTAAGTGTTTCTTATGGGATTGCAAAACACTTATCAAGTTAATAATAGAAAGATCATGGAAACTCATTAACTACATTGTTGACTATTTCAAATTGATGGTATGCTTATTTGGAAATTATTTTATGATTGACAGTTGGATATTTAATAATACAGGCAATGATTATGCATTGAGTGAATGGTTAAGCCCTAAATAATCATTATTTTCTTTAAGCAATCTTGAATATGGTCAACATAATATTCCTTAGTTCTTTAGTGATAATTGTGTTAATGTGAATACTGGGACATGTATGATTGTCTCTTGTGTGTTGTAAAACACTTATTGTGTTCATTTTCTTTCATAACTGAATAAAATTTAATAATAAAAGACTCATCAAAACCCATTGACTATATTTTTGAATGCTTGAATCTAATGGTATGCTTATTTCAGATTCATTTTAGGATCTTACCATGTTCTCTCTTTAAACCTTCTTCTAGCTCTTGTGAACCTTAAATGGTGATACAAATGGATGTTTCTAATGTTTAATTTCTTGGTGCTAAGGGAAATATTAACATAGGTGGTGGATAACCTAGTACTGTGTTTGCTCTTAATCTTATGTTTCTCTTTTCCTAATACTATGAACTTCTCTCAATGCCCCTTATTTATGGAAAAATTAACGACTATAATTTTTTTTGGCTTGCTCACTTCATATATGTCATCCATGTGGAAGATATTGTTATCTCTTATGGTGCAAAATCCATGTCCTGGGGAGTTCTCGTCCAATGAATTAGAGTGGAGTGAGGTGGAGTACAATATGGGCAAACATAAAGATATCATTGTCTAGATACAAAGAGATCATATAAAAGATTTCCTAAATGGTGAATGCAAGAGATCGGGGCATCCCACTACCTTTTGTATTAAAGATAGCATGCTCAATCCTATTCCATCTATCTTATAAAAAGTTAGGATTGATAGATCTCTCCAATACATATTATGGGTATTGTGTATTGTAATTATTTTTTTCTTTAAATATGATTTGGTCATTTTCTTAAATTATAATTTATGTATGTATGATACAGTACATATGGCTCTGAGGATTATAGAGTGGAAGATGACATGCATTATAACATTTCAAATATTACAAAGGTTGGTATTGGCATCTGACCTAGCCATACGAATTTATGTTGTCGATGCCAATGTCGTTTTTCTATCAATGTGTTGATGAATATGCTAGAGCAAGCTTTGATAATGTATAAAAACATGGGTCATATGGACCACCAGGACATGGTTTTAAATGGGTAATATATCAATGAATTTAGGTTTAGTTATTGTACTATGAATCCATTCATAAGTGGTGCATTGAAGTATTGGTTGGATATGTTGTTGTTGTTAGGTGTAACTCTTGACCTTGTTCACCAAATGTATCATGAAATGGTGCATTAAAAAGTTACAATGTTTAAATCATAAATAGATAGGGATGATTTCATGACTAAACATGGCATCCATAATATTCAAATAAGGATGAAGGAATAATAATACTAATTTGAACCTAGTGATGTGCATAGTGTTTGAATATTTGTCACTAAAAATCTTGAAAACATATTTATGTATGAAGAACTTGAAAAATAGGAAAAGAGCAACAACCCTTTGTATTAGGCCTCTATCTTCCTTAGTAATGCTAGTGGTTGTTGAAATATGTACACAATAAAATACTTTCAATGGAATCCACACATGGGACAAATGCACAAAATGTATTTATGCATTTCAAAAATTTATGGACACTTATTATTGTATAATACTTATGTTATTATATAAATTACTCCACATAAAATTCACACTTAATATTGTATAAGACTTATGTTTGTATTTTATGATGTATTTCGTGTTGTACACACTTATTGTATTTGATAGTATGCACAATGGACCTCCCTTTGTGTGGGTTTTGATGTTGAAGACTATTATTCTGGACCTAACATCATGGATGCAAAAGGTAGTGGTCATTGCACATTGTTACATGTTGGAATGGAAGCCAAACACTTTCATGCTGGATGATGTTCAAGCTAAAATTGTTGTTATTAGGTAGGTTAAACCCATGTTTATTATAAGTATGTATTGTTTTTTTTAAACAATTCTTTATTTGCTAATTTTTTTATGTTTACTTTGTCATTACAAGTTGAGTGAAGTGGTTCAATGTGAGGTATAACTTTTTAGTTATCATGTGAGGAGAGTGTGGATAAAAAAACATGATTTTAAAGGTCAATGATGCTGAAATAAGGTAGAAAATGTTTAGAAACTTGTGTGAAATAATGTAAAAGTCACCTACTGAAGAGGCAATGGTTTATGATATGAACCTATTCATGAAATAATGTGTTGATCAAGAGTCATTCATAAACTATTGGAAAGATCAATGGTTTCATTATATTGGCATGTAGGCAAGATGTTTGCATAAAATGCCCCATGTAGGCCAAGAGACCAATGTTGTCATAGAAGTATGTCAATCTCATTTGAATCACATGTTTCTAATTGAAATTAGAATTACATCCCATAAAACAATGGATTCATTAGTGAAACAATTGGTGTCTATTGTTTTTGTGTATTTCTAATGGAGCCAAATGTGCAAGGACAATGGGTTTTATAGGAACCTCAAGATTGGGCAATTATAAAACAAGTCATGGTTGAAATCTCAAAGCATCCATAATGTCGATGTGATGTTTAGTTAGATTAACCTTGATGTGGCATGGGTGAGAAGAAAAATCAAAGAATAAACCTTTTACAAATTTATAATGGTGAGTCAGTCTTTTTTAATGTGTGAATACATGTGGTCAAGCCAAGGCCATGTGTGCAATCACATGTTGAATTTTGGTAAATTGAGAAAGAAATTTGGTAGGGAATTTTCATCAAAAGGTAATTTTGATATATATGTTGATATCCATGTAATTATTATTTGTGTATTAATTCTTATTTATCCTTATTTTGTTGCAGTTGAAAATGATTTTAATGTATGTTCAAATGGTTATTGACAAGCATCTATTTATGATTTGTTTAGGGCGATGCCAATAGAATTATTGATGACCTTGTCCGTGATAATGTTGTCAGTGTTATTGTAAATTATAATATTATTAGTGATGTAGATGATCCAAATTATCCACAAATTTTCAAGATCTATGGATTACTAGACAAAATGTTTCTCACTCTTCTATTTTATATAAGAAGTCTTAATTTCCTTGAGAAGATTGTTGAAGATGATTGTAATAGTTTTTGAGGAAGATCAATTTTCAATTATGTTGAGGTGAATCATCCCCATGAACAACCTTTCCTATGTCTATAAGTTGTTTTGGGATTGGTCTACGATGTTTGAGATATTTTAAGGAGATTATGTAATCCATAAGGGTATACCTTTGACAAATGAACATGCCCAATTCCATTTAAAATGAAAAGTGAGATCAAAGTGTATTACTTTTTTGGATAAATTGGATAGAGCACATGGAAAAAATGAAAACCAAAATCAGATTCCTTGAAGAATTATGTATATATATTGAGTTGAAGTTCCTTGGTTTTCTTTGTATTTTTAATGAGATGTTATATGTCCTAAAATTTTTAATCCTTGTAAAGCTAAATGTTGGAAATTCATAAGATCTTTAAAACTAATTGACATATAGAAAACTAGTTAAATATTTGGAAATACACAATTGATTTCCTTATATTTTTCTTCTTTGAAAGTATTGATTTACCCAATTCAACACACATGGTGTTAGGAAATTTTTCAAATTTAACATTTTTCTAAGGCATGATTATTCATATTTTAGAAATTTCACAAACTATAATAACTAAAAAGATAACAACCATTGTGAAATTAACCATATATATGTAAAAGTATACAACTTCGGTGAAGGATATCATAGTAAAGAAACACACTAGTTATGGTCATTGTTATCTACATTGGAGTTAGTAAGCATGGATGCATTGGGAGTTTTTGTAGGTCAATTCACAAGATGGATTGCAAAGTTTTTCCACACTTGGATCTCTTCCTCATAAAGTTTATTTTTTCATACATTCCTATAATCCTTAGATTCCAAAGTAATAGTGATACCATTTTTAATAGATTCATATACCCTCAATGATGAAATTTGAACCTCAAGACATATTTGAAACTATATTTTTCCATTGCTTAAAAATTCAATACAAAGATTTTTCTTCTTTTTGTCATTTAGTAGATATGACATGGTTATATTAATTCTTTCTATTCTTTACTTTAAGATATTCTCCCCTTCTTTGATAACCCTTTCTCATTAATCCCATACATCCAACTTGGTCTTCAAATCTCATAGTTTGCATTCCCAAAGGTCATCATCCACTTTTGATTTAATTTACTCAATACCTTTAGATTGTTCCCCATAATTGGTTGGGGAGTGGGATTTGGCTTATTTAAATATACAAAAAAGAAAACCTTGGATATTTAGTAAGTATATGACATGAAAAAGATAAACATACATCTAATCCTATAAATGGATGTCACCTGATGTCAGATTATTGGGATTGTAATATACACTCAAAATGTCAATCAGTTTCCTCCTAACAACTTCATTTATTCCTTTCATTTTATATTTATTTTTGTCCATTACTAAACAAACACAAACATTAATGTATAATGACATGTAACTTCATTTGTTTGTATACTTTTTGAAGCAAAATTGATAATAATAGACCATTATA